>JAHUYU010002163.1:0-18965 GCA_030439765.1 Tripidium arundinaceum | reverse complement strand
GTGGCGGTCGAGCAGGCGGCGCCACGTGTAAACTCCTTGAAGCGAGTCACCGCGACCTTGCACCTCTCCATGAAAGCATCCGGCCGAGGAGGCCTGACAGCGAGATCGTAGGCTTTAGGCGTGGCTGGCTCTGGGTCGATATAGTCAAGAACAAGCTTTATCCCTGCAACTATTGCATTGATCTTGTCCTGCTTGGCCTGCAGCCGTAACTCGAAGTCGCGCCACTGCGCCTGCAAGTTGGTGTGGATCATTGCGAATAACAACAGTAATCGTGTTAAACATGCTTACCACGACGAAGAGGTGCATTATTTTCATGTAGTACATACATTCAAGCCCCTTGGCAAGATTTCTCGCTGCCGTCCATGCCTCGTTCTTCTCTTCTTCCAGTTTCGCCGTCGCCTCGCGTGCTGGGAGCAGCTCGGTTTCCAGCTTCGCCGTCGCCTCGTGTGCTAGGAGCAGCTCGGTTTCCAGCTCTGCATGAACAAAGAGTACCATTAGCCCAACTTACGGCAACAGCAAGGCATTATGCTGCAAGGCCTGAGGCCTTACCATTCTTCCAGGAGACAGCCATGTCCAGCTGCTTGGTCTTCGCCAAATTTTCGGTTTCCAGCTGCGTTACGCGCGACTGTAGCTTCTCCTTGTCTTCATGGGCTCCGGCCAAACTCTTCTCCAGCGCCTCCACCGACTTCCGTAGCCTCTTATTCTCGGCGAGGGCTGGTGCAGCCCGCTCCAAAAGGCGAGCGCGGTGCTCGGATGTCTTCAGCACCTCCTGCGGCAACGATAATTCAGGTCTGAACTTCATAATAACAAATGACAACGCCACTCGACTTACTTGTATCTTGCTCGACACCGATGAAAGGGCGGCTCGGAGCCATTTCACCTGCTCGCTGGCTTCCTCCTCCTCCACCACCTCCAGTACATCTCCTCGGCACACAAAAGTACGCATGGGCCGAGGAGGGGCCTCCCAGGAATGGGGCAGGTCTCGGTCGACTTCTTCTATCACCTCGGGGATATTCCCTGAGGGTTCTTGCCCCTCATCGCTCCGTGGTCGGATCAGAGCACCAAGAGCCGTCTCCGGCGGGTGCGCTCGGGGATTGGTTACTGGATCAGAGCTAGTGGTCGTTTCGTGCGCCACGCCCCCATCTACTAGCTTCGCGTACTGGTCGTCTTCAGGGCCGGTTGGAATTTCTAGTTTTTCGAGTGTTTCCTCTGGCTGGTCCTTACTATCGTCCCGGGCGCTAGGATCTGGGGCACATGGCTCTGCTTCTCGTCGCGCGTCATCAATGTTGACCAGGTGTAATTCCTCGGTCGACGCCTCGCTGCACCAAGACAATGGATCACCAATTACAACAAGCTTCATCATCCTCGGAACAGTCTATGTCAGCAAAACTTGCACTTCAGATCGCCTGATGTCGGGCCTGAAGCGACGTGGCCTACTGGAGCTCCCTTACTCTGCAGTCGCTGCTGCGGACCTTGAGAAGGCTGGAGGCGGTTGGTTCGCCTCTGGTGTCTCCGGCCTTGCTGTGGTGGTCCTCCCTCCCGGTGCCTCTCGTCTAGGCTCGGGGACTTCGTCATCACCGATTCTTCGTCCGGTCGTCTCTTGGGCTCGACTGCTGGGAACATTGGTGGTCGGTGCAGGGGTGGCCTTCCGTGCCCTTCTTTGAAGGAGCATTGGTAGGACGCGAGCTAGACGCGGTCCAATGCAAGCATGCGTTGCCCCCGAAAAAACCGCTCACAATGGGTGAGCCAATTCAGGGGATCCTCCGAGCCATCGTAGGTGGTGAAGTCGAGCTTGCTAAACCAGGGCACGCCCAGCTCGGCGGGCGCACCTAGGGTGGGCGTGGGAGGCGGTGCTGGGGCGGTGAACTGCGGGAACACCGGAGTGGTTGACACCGAGAAATCGGGCAGCGGGGACGGCGAGTGGGGGAAATTGATGAGGTGGATGGGTACGGATGATGTAGTGGCAGTGGGTGCGGCGGGCATGGTGGTGGACAGCGCGGCAGGAAGGGTGGTGGGTGGCACAGTGTATGCAATGGTGGCGGCGGCAGCGGTTAGGGTGGCTACCGGTATGGCGGTGGTGGTGGAATATGTCGGCATCGCTGTCGTGCCGTACCCGGGCATCCTGTAGGGGAAACTTTGGGGCAGGGCGCCCGCCGAGGACGACGCCTGATGGCTCTCCATGGTGGCCAGCCGCGAGTTGATGCTCGCCTGCTACGCATTGAGGTTGGCCAGCTGCTGGGCAACCTCGGAGAGGGCCTTCGTAATGGCGTCAAGGGCGGAGGGCGGCACCACCTGCTGCGCCGGCAGCATGATCGGCTGGACCGGCGGCGCGGTGGTCTTGGCATCAACCCCAGCGGTAGCATCGGAACCTGACATCACCGATACCAGATTGATAGGATCCTTGATCCTACCCCGGCTGCGTAGTGCGTAGGGATGGAAGATGGGAGGCCTGGGCTTGATCTCACGGCGGTGGCGTGGAGCCATGGTGGCGCAGAGGGAGGTGGCGGCGCTAGGGCAGCGTGAGGGAGAGGGAGAGGTCGCCCAAGGCCCTTGAGGCCAGGGAACAAATATTGCCTTGCTTAATATTGAGAGGTTACGTTGCCCTATATTTATGTGCAGGGAGACTTGATTCCTAAGCAATGTAGACTTATTCTGCAAGAAAAGAGTCGTTATAGCTTTGAACTTCTACTTTCTAAACAAGACGACCTTATCCTATATTATTTCCCAAACAAATTCTATTTCTACTTTTCCTCTAATTTGGACTTCCTCTCCTGCTAGTCGCGTGTGAACAGTACCCGCAGGTACTGTTCACGCCGGCCCTGTCCTGGGCCAAATCAGGCGCCTTTGCCCAGGCCTTGGGTGTGGCCTAGCTACTGGGGCGTTTCCGGTGTGTGTAGGAGATGCCGGTCATAACACCCGCTGCAGCAGTGTTACTGATCCAAAAGTCACATATAAGCTGAACCTGCAAGCAATCTCAAGGACCTTGAGCTTCTGATAAGAGCGCTGCTCAACTCCATTGGTAATAAAAACACAAAAAGGGAGCAGACCATCTTCAGGCTGAATGACACAAAGGCGTAGAACACATAGTTTTGGTAGCATGCCAAGAAACCTTATGTCCTCTTCCATTAATGTGGTTATGTCCAGATCCAACTTTGCGAGCTTGCTAAGCTGGTCGATCTGTAAAACATGCAACCTGCCTACAAACCCGTACAGTTTGAGGCTCTGTAGATTCTTTAAAGGCAGGAATGTGTCATCCAAACAACATCGATTTTCTTTGTGGAACCATACTGACAAGGATTCCAAATGGACATGGCCCAATATTGCAGAGGACATAAGGTTTCTTGGCATGCTACCAAAACTATGTGTTCTACGCCTTTGTGTCATTCAGCCTGAAGATGGTCTGCTCCCTTTTTGTGTTTTTATTACCAATGGAGTTGAGCAGCGCTCTTATCAGAAGCTCAAGGTCCTTGAGATTGCTTGCAGGTTCAGCTTATATGTGACTTTTGGATCAGTAACACTGCTGCAGCGGGTGTTATGACCGGCATCTCCTACACACACCGGAAACGCCCCAGTAGCTAGGCCACACCCAAGGCCTGGGCAAAGGCGCCTGATTTGGCCCAGGACAGGGCCGGCGTGAACAGTACCTGCGGGTACTGTTCACACGCGACTAGCAGGAGAGGAAGTCCAAATTAGAGGAAAAGTAGAAATAGAATTTGTTTGGGAAATAATATAGGATAAGGTCGTCTTGTTTAGAAAGTAGAAGTTCAAAGCTATAACGACTCTTTTCTTGCAGAATAAGTCTACATTGCTTAGGAATCAAGTCTCCCTGCACATAAATATAGGGGCAACGTAACCTCTCAATATTAAGCAAGGCAATATTTGTTCCCTGGCCTCAAGGGCCTTGGGCGACCTCTCCCTCTCCCTCTCGCCGAACAGATCCAGGTCGTCGGCAAGCTTGATTGCCGGTTCCTCCGCTTCATCTTCAAGCGCCATGACCTGGTCGTCGCTCACCCCTCGGGCGTAACCCCGACCCACCACCTCCAGCTTTACCGAAGGGTAGAGCGATTGGACTACCGCCAGCGCGTGTCTAGCGGTCGAGCAGGCGGCGCCACGTGTAAACTCCTTGAAGCGAGTCACCGCGACCTTGCACCTCTCCATGAAAGCATCCGGCCGAGGAGGCCTGACAGCGAGATCGTAGGCTTTAGGCGTGGCTGGCTCTGGGTCGATATAGTCAAGAACAAGCTTTATCCCTGCAACTATTGCATTGATCTTGTCCTGCTTGGCCTGCAGCCGTAACTCGAAGTCGCGCCACTGCGCCTGCAAGTTGGTGTGGATCATTGCGAATAACAACAGTAATCGTGTTAAACATGCTTACCACGACGAAGAGGTGCATTATTTTCATGTAGTACATACATTCAAGCCCCTTGGCAAGATTTCTCGCTGCCGTCCATGCCTCGTTCTTCTCTTCTTCCAGTTTCGCCGTCGCCTCGCGTGCTGGGAGCAGCTCGGTTTCCAGCTTCGCCGTCGCCTCGTGTGCTAGGAGCAGCTCGGTTTCCAGCTCTGCATGAACAAAGAGTACCATTAGCCCAACTTACGGCAACAGCAAGGCATTATGCTGCAAGGCCTGAGGCCTTACCATTCTTCCAGGAGACAGCCATGTCCAGCTGCTTGGTCTTCGCCAAATTTTCGGTTTCCAGCTGCGTTACGCGCGACTGTAGCTTCTCCTTGTCTTCATGGGCTCCGGCCAAACTCTTCTCCAGCGCCTCCACCGACTTCCGTAGCCTCTTATTCTCGGCGAGGGCTGGTGCAGCCCGCTCCAAAAGGCGAGCGCGGTGCTCGGATGTCTTCAGCACCTCCTGCGGCAACGATAATTCAGGTCTGAACTTCATAATAACAAATGACAACGCCACTCGACTTACTTGTATCTTGCTCGACACCGATGAAAGGGCGGCTCGGAGCCATTTCACCTGCTCGCTGGCTTCCTCCTCCTCCACCACCTCCAGTACATCTCCTCGGCACACAAAAGTACGCATGGGCCGAGGAGGGGCCTCCCAGGAATGGGGCAGGTCTCGGTCGACTTCTTCTATCACCTCGGGGATATTCCCTGAGGGTTCTTGCCCCTCATCGCTCCGTGGTCGGATCAGAGCACCAAGAGCCGTCTCCGGCGGGTGCGCTCGGGGATTGGTTACTGGATCAGAGCTAGTGGTCGTTTCGTGCGCCACGCCCCCATCTACTAGCTTCGCGTACTGGTCGTCTTCAGGGCCGGTTGGAATTTCTAGTTTTTCGAGTGTTTCCTCTGGCTGGTCCTTACTATCGTCCCGGGCGCTAGGATCTGGGGCACATGGCTCTGCTTCTCGTCGCGCGTCATCAATGTTGACCAGGTGTAATTCCTCGGTCGACGCCTCGCTGCACCAAGACAATGGATCACCAATTACAACAAGCTTCATCATCCTCGGAACAGTCTATGTCAGCAAAACTTGCACTTCAGATCGCCTGATGTCGGGCCTGAAGCGACGTGGCCTACTGGAGCTCCCTTACTCTGCAGTCGCTGCTGCGGACCTTGAGAAGGCTGGAGGCGGTTGGTTCGCCTCTGGTGTCTCCGGCCTTGCTGTGGTGGTCCTCCCTCCCGGTGCCTCTCGTCTAGGCTCGGGGACTTCGTCATCACCGATTCTTCGTCCGGTCGTCTCTTGGGCTCGACTGCTGGGAACATTGGTGGTCGGTGCAGGGGTGGCCTTCCGTGCCCTTCTTTGAAGGAGCATTGGTAGGACGCGAGCTAGACGCGGTCCAATGCAAGCATGCGTTGCCCCCGAAAAAACCGCTCACAATGGGTGAGCCAATTCAGGGGATCCTCCGAGCCATCGTAGGTGGTGAAGTCGAGCTTGCTAAACCAGGGCACGCCCAGCTCGGCGGGCGCACCTAGGGTGGGCGTGGGAGGCGGTGCTGGGGCGGTGAACTGCGGGAACACCGGAGTGGTTGACACCGAGAAATCGGGCAGCGGGGACGGCGAGTGGGGGAAATTGATGAGGTGGATGGGTACGGATGATGTAGTGGCAGTGGGTGCGGCGGGCATGGTGGTGGACAGCGCGGCAGGAAGGGTGGTGGGTGGCACAGTGTATGCAATGGTGGCGGCGGCAGCGGTTAGGGTGGCTACCGGTATGGCGGTGGTGGTGGAATATGTCGGCATCGCTGTCGTGCCGTACCCGGGCATCCTGTAGGGGAAACTTTGGGGCAGGGCGCCCGCCGAGGACGACGCCTGATGGCTCTCCATGGTGGCCAGCCGCGAGTTGATGCTCGCCTGCTACGCATTGAGGTTGGCCAGCTGCTGGGCAACCTCGGAGAGGGCCTTCGTAATGGCGTCAAGGGCGGAGGGCGGCACCACCTGCTGCGCCGGCAGCATGATCGGCTGGACCGGCGGCGCGGTGGTCTTGGCATCAACCCCAGCGGTAGCATCGGAACCTGACATCACCGATACCAGATTGATAGGATCCTTGATCCTACCCCGGCTGCGTAGTGCGTAGGGATGGAAGATGGGAGGCCTGGGCTTGATCTCACGGCGGTGGCGTGGAGCCATGGTGGCGCAGAGGGAGGTGGCGGCGCTAGGGCAGCGTGAGGGAGAGGGAGAGGTCGCCCAAGGCCCTTGAGGCCAGGGAACAAATATTGCCTTGCTTAATATTGAGAGGTTACGTTGCCCCTATATTTATGTGCAGGGAGACTTGATTCCTAAGCAATGTAGACTTATTCTGCAAGAAAAGAGTCGTTATAGCTTTGAACTTCTACTTTCTAAACAAGACGACCTTATCCTATATTATTTCCCAAACAAATTCTATTTCTACTTTTCCTCTAATTTGGACTTCCTCTCCTGCTAGTCGCGTGTGAACAGTACCCGCAGGTACTGTTCACGCCGGCCCTGTCCTGGGCCAAATCAGGCGCCTTTGCCCAGGCCTTGGGTGTGGCCTAGCTACTGGGGCGTTTCCGGTGTGTGTAGGAGATGCCGGTCATAACACCCGCTGCAGCAGTGTTACTGATCCAAAAGTCACATATAAGCTGAACCTGCAAGCAATCTCAAGGACCTTGAGCTTCTGATAAGAGCGCTGCTCAACTCCATTGGTAATAAAAACACAAAAAGGGAGCAGACCATCTTCAGGCTGAATGACACAAAGGCGTAGAACACATAGTTTTGGTAGCATGCCAAGAAACCTTATGTCCTCTGCAATATTGGGCCATGTCCATTTGGAATCCTTGTCAGTATGGTTCCACAAAGAAAATCGATGTTGTTTGGATGACACATTCCTGCCTTTAAAGAATCTACAGAGCCTCAAACTGTACGGGTTTGTAGGCAGGTTGCATGTTTTACAGATCGACCAGCTTAGCAAGCTCGCAAAGTTGGATCTGGACATAACCACATTAATGGAAGAGGACATAAGGTTTCTTGGCATGCTACCAAAACTATGTGTTCTACGCCTTTGTGTCATTCAGCCTGAAGATGGTCTGCTCCCTTTTTGTGTTTTTATTACCAATGGAGTTGAGCAGCGCTCTTATCAGAAGCTCAAGGTCCTTGAGATTGCTTGCAGGTTCAGCTTATATGTGACTTTTGGATCAGTAACACTGCTGCAGCGGGTGTTATGACCGGCATCTCCTACACACACCGGAAACGCCCCAGTAGCTAGGCCACACCCAAGGCCTGGGCAAAGGCGCCTGATTTGGCCCAGGACAGGGCCGGCGTGAACAGTACCTGCGGGTACTGTTCACACGCGACTAGCAGGAGAGGAAGTCCAAATTAGAGGAAAAGTAGAAATAGAATTTGTTTGGGAAATAATATAGGATAAGGTCGTCTTGTTTAGAAAGTAGAAGTTCAAAGCTATAACGACTCTTTTCTTGCAGAATAAGTCTACATTGCTTAGGAATCAAGTCTCCCTGCACATAAATATAGGGGCAACGTAACCTCTCAATATTAAGCAAGGCAATATTTGTTCCCTGGCCTCAAGGGCCTTGGGCGACCTCTCCCTCTCCCTCACGCTGCCCTAGGGCGCCGCCACCTCCCTCTGCGCCACCATGGCTCCACGCCACCGCCGTGAGATCAAGCCCAGGCCTCCCATCTTCCATCCCTACGCACTACGCAGCCGGGGTAGGATCAAGGATCCTATCAATCTGGTATCGGTGATGTCAGGTTCCGATGCTACCGCTGGGGTTGATGCCAAGACCACCGCGCCGCCGGTCCAGCCGATCATGCTGCCGGCGCAGCAGGTGGTGCCGCCCTCCGCCCTTGACGCCATTACGAAGGCCCTCTCCGAGGTTGCCCAGCAGCTGGCCAACCTCAATGCGTAGCAGGCGAGCATCAACTCGCGGCTGGCCACCATGGAGAGCCATCAGGCGTCGTCCTCGGCGGGCGCCCTGCCCCAAAGTTTCCCCTACAGGATGCCCGGGTACGGCACGACAGCGATGCCGACATATTCCACCACCACCGCCATACCGGTAGCCACCCTAACCGCTGCCGCCGCCACCATTGCATACACTGTGCCACCCACCACCCTTCCTGCCGCGCTGTCCACCACCATGCCCGCCGCACCCACTGCCACTACATCATCCGTACCCATCCACCTCATCAATTTCCCCCACTCGCCGTCCCCGCTGCCCGATTTCTCGGTGTCAACCACTCCGGTGTTCCCGCAGTTCACCGCCCCAGCACCGCCTCCCACGCCCACCCTAGGTGCGCCCGCCGAGCTGGGCGTGCCCTGGTTTAGCAAGCTCGACTTCACCACCTACGATGGCTCGGAGGATCCCCTGAATTGGCTCACCCATTGTGAGCGGTTTTTTCGGGGGCAACGCATGCTTGCATTGGACCGCGTCTAGCTCGCGTCCTACCAATGCTCCTTCAAAGAAGGGCACGGAAGGCCACCCCTGCACCGACCACCAATGTTCCCAGCAGTCGAGCCCAAGAGACGACCGGACGAAGAATCGGTGATGACGAAGTCCCCGAGCCTAGACGAGAGGCACCGGGAGGGAGGACCACCACAGCAAGGCCGGAGACACCAGAGGCGAACCAACCGCCTCCAGCCTTCTCAAGGTCCGCAGCAGCGACTGCAGAGTAAGGGAGCTCCAGTAGGCCACGTCGCTTCAGGCCCGACATCAGGCGATCTGAAGTGCAAGTTTTGCTGACATAGACTGTTCCGAGGATGATGAAGCTTGTTGTAATTGGTGATCCATTGTCTTGGTGCAGCGAGGCGTCGACCGAGGAATTACA
Organism: Tripidium arundinaceum; assembly: GCA_030439765.1. Taxonomy (NCBI): domain Eukaryota; kingdom Viridiplantae; phylum Streptophyta; class Magnoliopsida; order Poales; family Poaceae; genus Tripidium; species Tripidium arundinaceum. Next base: position 9,724 of record JAHUYU010002163.1, on the reverse strand, counting down.
CCTGGTCAACATTGATGACGCGCGACGAGAAGCAGAGCCATGTGCCCCAGATCCTAGCGCCCGGGACGATAGTAAGGACCAGCCAGAGGAAACACTCGAAAAACTAGAAATTCCAACCGGCCCTGAAGACGACCAGTACGCGAAGCTAGTAGATGGGGGCGTGGCGCACGAAACGACCACTAGCTCTGATCCAGTAACCAATCCCCGAGCGCACCCGCCGGAGACGGCTCTTGGTGCTCTGATCCGACCACGGAGCGATGAGGGGCAAGAACCCTCAGGGAATATCCCCGAGGTGATAGAAGAAGTCGACCGAGACCTGCCCCATTCCTGGGAGGCCCCTCCTCGGCCCATGCGTACTTTTGTGTGCCGAGGAGATGTACTGGAGGTGGTGGAGGAGGAGGAAGCCAGCGAGCAGGTGAAATGGCTCCGAGCCGCCCTTTCATCGGTGTCGAGCAAGATACAAGTAAGTCGAGTGGCGTTGTCATTTGTTATTATGAAGTTCAGACCTGAATTATCGTTGCCGCAGGAGGTGCTGAAGACATCCGAGCACCGCGCTCGCCTTTTGGAGCGGGCTGCACCAGCCCTCGCCGAGAATAAGAGGCTACGGAAGTCGGTGGAGGCGCTGGAGAAGAGTTTGGCCGGAGCCCATGAAGACAAGGAGAAGCTACAGTCGCGCGTAACGCAGCTGGAAACCGAAAATTTGGCGAAGACCAAGCAGCTGGACATGGCTGTCTCCTGGAAGAATGGTAAGGCCTCAGGCCTTGCAGCATAATGCCTTGCTGTTGCCGTAAGTTGGGCTAATGGTACTCTTTGTTCATGCAGAGCTGGAAACCGAGCTGCTCCTAGCACACGAGGCGACGGCGAAGCTGGAAACCGAGCTGCTCCCAGCACGCGAGGCGACGGCGAAACTGGAAGAAGAGAAGAACGAGGCATGGACGGCAGCGAGAAATCTTGCCAAGGGGCTTGAATGTATGTACTACATGAAAATAATGCACCTCTTCGTCGTGGTAAGCATGTTTAACACGATTACTGTTGTTATTCGCAATGATCCACACCAACTTGCAGGCGCAGTGGCGCGACTTCGAGTTACGGCTGCAGGCCAAGCAGGACAAGATCAATGCAATAGTTGCAGGGATAAAGCTTGTTCTTGACTATATCGACCCAGAGCCAGCCACGCCTAAAGCCTACGATCTCGCTGTCAGGCCTCCTCGGCCGGATGCTTTCATGGAGAGGTGCAAGGTCGCGGTGACTCGCTTCAAGGAGTTTACACGTGGCGCCGCCTGCTCGACCGCTAGACACGCGCTGGCGGTAGTCCAATCGCTCTACCCTTCGGTAAAGCTGGAGGTGGTGGGTCGGGGTTACGCCCGAGGGGTGAGCGACGACCAGGTCATGGCGCTTGAAGATGAAGCGGAGGAACCGGCAATCAAGCTTGCCGACGACCTGGATCTGTTCGGCGAGAGAAGAATACATAATGTAACAGATTAGGGTGAATTTATCAGATGATCTTATATCTCGCCAGATGGTTGTAACTAAACATTATGTTTGTTGTATAGTGTTCGTATTTTTAAAACACGAATTAGGCCCTGACAGTTGGTTCTTTATCGCATCACCAGCCCTAGCTATCCCATACCCCATGACGCAGAGCGCTACTGCCCATACACATTTAAGAATACAGGCATCACCGAGGAGCCGCTGCCGACTGCCCATGACGCAGAGCGCTACTGCCCATACACGTTTAGGTGCAAAATCGAGAACAGGGCCACTTCTGGATAACACAAATGAGAACGTGGCTGGTCGGCAAATTAATGGCGAATATCTTAAAGATATTAAACATGGAGAAAAAACAAACAAATGGAGTGAGAATGAGAGGAAAACTTCATTAAATGCTTATATATAGAATAGTACATATCTTTATTTGGAACGTTTCAAGGATAGAAACGTCTAAGGTGCTTGATGTGCCAGGAGTCGGGGATGTCGACTCCTTCTGCATCGCATAGCCTATACGATCCTGGTCGGGTTACTGCTTTGATGATGTAGGGACCCTCCCAAGGCGATGAAAGCTTGTGCATCCCAATGGTGTTCTGCTTCTTACGGAGTACTAGATCATCGACCGCAAAGGATCGCTCCTGGATGTTGCGATTGTAGTACCTTCGCAGTCCTTGCAAATACTTGGCGGTCCAAACACACGTGATCAGGCGCTCTTCTTCTAGGCTATCAACATCTTCTAGGCGGTGCTGCTCAGACTTCTCTTCATCGAAGTTCTCCACCCTGGGCGCTCGGAAGGCGACATCTGCAGGCAACACGGCTTCCGAGCCGTACACCAGGAAGTAAGGCGAGACACCAGTGTTGCGACTAGGCTGGGTCCGTAGCCCCCAGACCATAGCCAGCAACTCCTTGAGCCATCTTCCCGGATGTTTCTCCTCCTAGAGATTCATGCTGGTTCATGTGGCAACCATGCAGCCTCTAGGAATCTGGTCAGTAAGGCTTTCCGAGCAGGCTTCTATTGGCCCTCCACCATTGCAGACGCCGAAGATCTAGTTCGACGGTGCGAGGGGTGCCAATTTTTTGCTAAACAAATCCATGTTCCAGCACAGGCCCTACAGACGATCCCAGCCTCTTGGCCATTTGCATGCTGGGGACTGGATATGATTGGGCCCTTCAAGACCGCCCCCGGTGGATTCAAATATGTTTATGTCGCCATTGACAAGTTCTCCAAGTGGATTGAGTACAAGCCTCTTGTCACGTCTACAACGAAGAAAGCAGTCGAGCTCTTTGACGATATAATTCATAGGTTCGGTCTGCCGAACAGCATCATCACTGACTTGGGTTCTACCTTCACCGGCAGCGATTTCTAGGATTTTTGTGAAGACCAGTGCATCTCCGTTAAGTATGTCTCCGTCGCCCACCCTAGATCTAATGGCCAGGTCAAACGGGATAACGGCATGATATTAGATGCCCTCAAGAAGAGACTTTACGAGAAGGAGGAGAAACATCCGGGAAGATGTTGATAGCCTAGAAGAAGAGCGCCTGATCACGTGTGTTTGGACCGCCAAGTATTTGCAAGGACTGCGAAGGTACTACAATCGCAACATCCAGGAGCGATCCTTTGCGGTCGATGATCTAGTACTCCGTAAGAAGCAGAACACCATTGGGATGCACAAGCTTTCATCGCCTTGGGAGGGTCCCTACATCATCAAAGCAGTAACCCGACCAGGATCGTATAGGCTATGCGATGCAGAAGGAGTCGACATCCCCGACTCCTGGCACATCAAGCACCTTAGACGTTTCTATCCTTGAAACGTTCCAAATAAAGATATGTACTATTCTATATATAAGCATTTAATGAAGTTTTCCTCTCATTCTCACTCCATTTGTTTGTTTTTTCTCCATGATTAATATCTTTAAGATATTCGCCATTAATTTGCCGACCAGCCACGTTCTCATTTGTGTTATCCAGAAGTGGCCCTGTTCTCGATTTTGCACCTAAACGTGTATGGGCAGTAGCGCTCTGCGTCATGGGCAGTCGGCAGCGGCTCCTCGGTGATGCCTGTATTCTTAAATGTGTATGGGCAGTAGCGCTCTGCGTCATGGGGTATGGGATAGCTAGGGCTGGTGATGCGATAAAGAACCAACTGTCAGGGCCTAATTCGTGTTTTAAAAATACGAACACTATACAACAAACATAATGTTTAGTTACAACCATCTGGCGAGATATAAGATCATCTGATAAATTCACCCTAATCTGTTACATTATGTATTCTTCTCTCGCCGAACAGATCCAGGTCGTCGGCAAGCTTGATTGCCGTTCCTCCGCTTCATCTTCAAGCGCCATGACCTGGTCGTCGCTCACCCCTCGGGCGTAACCCCGACCCACCACCTCCAGCTTTACCGAAGGGTAGAGCGATTGGACTACCGCCAGCGCGTGTCTAGCGGTCGAGCAGGCGGCGCCACGTGTAAACTCCTTGAAGCGAGTCACCGCGACCTTGCACCTCTCCATGAAAGCATCCGGCCGAGGAGGCCTGACAGCGAGATCGTAGGCTTTAGGCGTGGCTGGCTCTGGGTCGATATAGTCAAGAACAAGCTTTATCCCTGCAACTATTGCATTGATCTTGTCCTGCTTGGCCTGCAGCCGTAACTCGAAGTCGCGCCACTGCGCCTGCAAGTTGGTGTGGATCATTGCGAATAACAACAGTAATCGTGTTAAACATGCTTACCACGACGAAGAGGTGCATTATTTTCATGTAGTACATACATTCAAGCCCCTTGGCAAGATTTCTCGCTGCCGTCCATGCCTCGTTCTTCTCTTCTTCCAGTTTCGCCGTCGCCTCGCGTGCTGGGAGCAGCTCGGTTTCCAGCTTCGCCGTCGCCTCGTGTGCTAGGAGCAGCTCGGTTTCCAGCTCTGCATGAACAAAGAGTACCATTAGCCCAACTTACGGCAACAGCAAGGCATTATGCTGCAAGGCCTGAGGCCTTACCATTCTTCCAGGAGACAGCCATGTCCAGCTGCTTGGTCTTCGCCAAATTTTCGGTTTCCAGCTGCGTTACGCGCGACTGTAGCTTCTCCTTGTCTTCATGGGCTCCGGCCAACTCTTCTCCAGCGCCTCCACCGACTTCCGTAGCCTCTTATTCTCGGCGAGGGCTGGTGCAGCCCGCTCCAAAAGGCGAGCGCGGTGCTCGGATGTCTTCAGCACCTCCTGCGGCAACGATAATTCAGGTCTGAACTTCATAATAACAAATGACAACGCCACTCGACTTACTTGTATCTTGCTCGACACCGATGAAAGGGCGGCTCGGAGCCATTTCACCTGCTCGCTGGCTTCCTCCTCCTCCACCACCTCCAGTACATCTCCTCGGCACACAAAAGTACGCATGGGCCGAGGAGGGGCCTCCCAGGAATGGGGCAGGTCTCGGTCGACTTCTTCTATCACCTCGGGGATATTCCCTGAGGGTTCTTGCCCCTCATCGCTCCGTGGTCGGATCAGAGCACCAAGAGCCGTCTCCGGCGGGTGCGCTCGGGGATTGGTTACTGGATCAGAGCTAGTGGTCGTTTCGTGCGCCACGCCCCCATCTACTAGCTTCGCGTACTGGTCGTCTTCAGGGCCGGTTGGAATTTCTAGTTTTTCGAGTGTTTCCTCTGGCTGGTCCTTACTATCGTCCCGGGCGCTAGGATCTGGGGCACATGGCTCTGCTTCTCGTCGCGCGTAACGCAGCTGGAAACCGAAAATTTGGCGAAGACCAAGCAGCTGGACATGGCTGTCTCCTGGAAGAATGGTAAGGCCTCAGGCCTTGCAGCATAATGCCTTGCTGTTGCCGTAAGTTGGGCTAATGGTACTCTTTGTTCATGCAGAGCTGGAAACCGAGCTGCTCCTAGCACACGAGGCGACGGCGAAGCTGAAACCGAGCTGCTCCCAGCACGCGAGGCGACGGCGAAACTGGAAGAAGAGAAGAACGAGGCATGGACGGCAGCGAGAAATCTTGCCAAGGGGCTTGAATGTATGTACTACATGAAAATAATGCACCTCTTCGTCGTGGTAAGCATGTTTAACACGATTACTGTTGTTATTCGCAATGATCCACACCAACTTGCAGGCGCAGTGGCGCGACTTCGAGTTACGGCTGCAGGCCAAGCAGGACAAGATCAATGCAATAGTTGCAGGGATAAAGCTTGTTCTTGACTATATCGACCCAGAGCCAGCCACGCCTAAAGCCTACGATCTCGCTGTCAGGCCTCCTCGGCCGGATGCTTTCATGGAGAGGTGCAAGGTCGCGGTGACTCGCTTCAAGGAGTTTACACGTGGCGCCGCCTGCTCGACCGCTAGACACGCGCTGGCGGTAGTCCAATCGCTCTACCCTTCGGTAAAGCTGGAGGTGGTGGGTCGGGGTTACGCCCGAGGGGTGAGCGACGACCAGGTCATGGCGCTTGAAGATGAAGCGGAGGAACCGGCAATCAAGCTTGCCGACGACCTGGATCTGTTCGGCGAGAGAAGAATACATAATGTAACAGATTAGGGTGAATTTATCAGATGATCTTATATCTCGCCAGATGGTTGTAACTAAACATTATGTTTGTTGTATAGTGTTCGTATTTTTAAAACACGAATTAGGCCCTGACAGTTGGTTCTTTATCGCATCACCAGCCCTAGCTATCCATACCCCATGACGCAGAGCGCTACTGCCCATACACATTTAAGAATACAGGCATCACCGAGGAGCCCGCTGCCGACTGCCCATGACGCAGAGCGCTACTGCCCATACACGTTTAGGTGCAAAATCGAGAACAGGGCCACTTCTGGATAACACAAATGAGAACGTGGCTGGTCGGCAAATTAATGGCGAATATCTTAAAGATATTAATCATGGAGAAAAAACAAACAAATGGAGTGAGAATGAGAGGAAAACTTCATTAAATGCTTATATATAGAATAGTACATATCTTTATTTGGAACGTTTCAAGGATAGAAACGTCTAAGGTGCTTGATGTGCCAGGAGTCGGGATGTCGACTCCTTCTGCATCGCATAGCCTATACGATCCTGGTCGGGTTACTGCTTTGATGATGTAGGGACCCTCCCAAGGCGATGAAAGCTTGTGCATCCCAATGGTGTTCTGCTTCTTACGGAGTACTAGATCATCGACCGCAAAGGATCGCTCCTGGATGTTGCGATTGTAGTACCTTCGCAGTCCTTGCAAATACTTGGCGGTCCAAACACACGTGATCAGGCGCTCTTCTTCTAGGCTATCAACATCTTCCCGGATGTTTCTCCTCCTTCTCGTAAAGTCTCTTCTTGAGGGCATCTAATATCATGCCGTTATCCCGTTTGACCTGGCCATTAGATCTAGGGTGGGCGACGGAGACATACTTAACGGAGATGCACTGGTCTTCACAAAAATCCTAGAAATCGCTGCCGGTGAAGGTAGAACCCAAGTCAGTGATGATGCTGTTCGCAGACCGAACCTATGAATTATATCGTCAAAGAGCTCGACTGCTTTCTTCGTTGTAGACGTGACAAGAGGCTTGTACTCAATCCACTTGGAGAACTTGTCAATGGCGACATAAACATATTTGAATCCACCGGGGGCGGTCTTGAAGGGCCCAATCATATCCAGTCCCCAGCATGCAAATGGCCAAGAGGCTGGGATCGTCTGTAGGGCCTGTGCTGGAACATGGATTTGTTTAGCAAAAAATTGGCACCCCTCGCACCGTCGAACTAGATCTTCGGCGTCTGCAATGGTGGAGGGCCAATAGAAGCCTGCTCGGAAAGCCTTACTGACCAGATTCCTAGAGGCTGCATGGTTGCCACATGAACCAGCATGAATCTCTAGGAGGAGAAACATCCGGGAAGATGGCTCAAGGAGTTGCTGGCTATGGTCTGGGGGCTACGGACCCAGCCTAGTCGCAACACTGGTGTCTCGCCTTACTTCCTGGTGTACGGCTCGGAAGCCGTGTTGCCTGCAGATGTCGCCTCCGAGCGCCCAGGGTGGAGAACTTCGATGAAGAGAAGTCTGAGCAGCACCGCCTAGAAGATGTTGATAGCCTAGAAGAAGAGCGCCTGATCACGTGTGTTTGGACCGCCAAGTATTTGCAAGGACTGCGAAGGTACTACAATCGCAACATCCAGGAGCGATCCTTTGCGGTCGATGATCTAGTACTCCGTAAGAAGCAGAACACCATTGGGATGCACAAGCTTTCATCGCCTTGGGAGGGTCCCTACATCATCAAAGCAGTAACCCGACCAGGATCGTATAGGCTATGCGATGCAGAAGGAGTCGACATCCCCGACTCCTGGCACATCAAGCACCTTAGACGTTTCTATCCTTGAAACGTTCCAAATAAAGATATGTACTATTCTATATATAAGCATTTAATGAAGTTTTCCTCTCATTCTCACTCCATTTGTTTGTTTTTTCTCCATGTTTAATATCTTTAAGATATTCGCCATTAATTTGCCGACCAGCCACGTTCTCATTTGTGTTATCCAGAAGTGGCCCTGTTCTCGATTTTGCACCTAAACGTGTATGGGCAGTAGCGCTCTGCGTCATGGGCAGTCGGCAGCGGCTCCTCGGTGATGCCTGTATTCTTAAATGTGTATGGGCAGTAGCGCTCTGCGTCATGGGGTATGGGATAGCTAGGGCTGGTGATGCGATAAAGAACCAACTGTCAGGGCCTAATTCGTGTTTTAAAAATACGAACACTATACAACAAACATAATGTTTAGTTACAACCATCTGGCGAGATATAGATCATCTGATAAATTCACCCTAATCTGTTACATTATGTATTCTTCTCTCGCCGAACAGATCCAGGTCGTCGGCAAGCTTGATTGCCGGTTCCTCCGCTTCATCTTCAAGCGCCATGACCTGGTCGTCGCTCACCCCTCGGGCGTAACCCCGACCCACCACCTCCAGCTTTACCGAAGGGTAGAGCGATTGGACTACCGCCAGCGCGTGTCTAGCGGTCGAGCAGGCGGCGCCACGTGTAAACTCCTTGAAGCGAGTCACCGCGACCTTGCACCTCTCCATGAAAGCATCCGGCCGAGGAGGCCTGACAGCGAGATCGTAGGCTTTAGGCGTGGCTGGCTCTGGGTCGATATAGTCAAGAACAAGCTTTATCCCTGCAACTATTGCATTGATCTTGTCCTGCTTGGCCTGCAGCCGTAACTCGAAGTCGCGCCACTGCGCCTGCAAGTTGGTGTGGATCATTGCGAATAACAACAGTAATCGTGTTAAACATGCTTACCACGACGAAGAGGTGCATTATTTTCATGTAGTACATACATTCAAGCCCCTTGGCAAGATTTCTCGCTGCCGTCCATGCCTCGTTCTTCTCTTCTTCCAGTTTCGCCGTCGCCTCGCGTGCTGGGAGCAGCTCGGTTTCCAGCTTCGCCGTCGCCTCGTGTGCTAGGAGCTAGCTCGGTTTCCAGCTCTGCATGAACAAAGAGTACCATTAGCCCAACTTACGGCAACAGCAAGGCATTATGCTGCAAGGCCTGAGGCCTTACCATTCTTCCAGGAGACAGCCATGTCCAGCTGCTTGGTCTTCGCCAAATTTTCGGTTTCCAGCTGCGTTACGCGCGACTGTAGCTTCTCCTTGTCTTCATGGGCTCCGGCCAAACTCTTCTCCAGCGCCTCCACCGACTTCCGTAGCCTCTTATTCTCGGCGAGGGCTGGTGCAGCCCGCTCCAAAAGGCGAGCGCGGTGCTCGGATGTCTTCAGCACCTCCTGCGGCAACGATAATTCAGGTCTGAACTTCATAATAACAAATGACAACGCCACTCGACTTACTTGTATCTTGCTCGACACCGATGAAAGGGCGGCTCGGAGCCATTTCACCTGCTCGCTGGCTTCCTCCTCCTCCACCACCTCCAGTACATCTCCTCGGCACACAAAAGTACGCATGGGCCGAGGAGGGGCCTCCCAGGAATGGGGCAGGTCTCGGTCGACTTCTTCTATCACCTCGGGGATATTCCCTGAGGGTTCTTGCCCCTCATCGCTCCGTGGTCGGATCAGAGCACCAAGAGCCGTCTCCGGCGGGTGCGCTCGGGGATTGGTTACTGGATCAGAGCTAGTGGTCGTTTCGTGCGCCACGCCCCCATCTACTAGCTTCGCGTACTGGTCGTCTTCAGGGCCGGTTGGAATTTCTAGTTTTTCGAGTGTTTCCTCTGGCTGGTCCTTACTATCGTCCCGGGCGCTAGGATCTGGGGCACATGGCTCTGCTTCTCGTCGCGC
>JAHUYU010000027.1:0-20508 GCA_030439765.1 Tripidium arundinaceum | reverse complement strand
TAACAAAATTGGGGAATTTGGGATAGGTAGCAAGAACGGGATAGTTCAGACGAGTTCTTAGCTTGAGGTTAGGTTTGATTCATTACAATAAGATGCCCTCTCTGCACGCAATCTCACGATACATATAGCATAGCTATCGCAAGGCGGACGCAGCCGCACGGCACCTTGGTGAGCTGATGGGTTACGCATTCCTCCAGTCGGGCCCGTAGAAGAGTGGGTTCCGCTTCCTGGGCCGGCCCATCTTCACTTCATGCGATGCGCCAGCTTTAGTACAACACAACACGGCATCGGCATGCTGCCATTCACCGTAGCGTCGTTGGACTAGTATCCGAGCCTTTGGGTACATGAAACTGAAACGGATTAGGTGCCGCTTCCGACCCAGCTCTGTATATAGTAGCTAGAAACATGCATGATACATGGGTTTGGTACACAGGATCCATGCAATGATTACTCGACAATTATAGTCTCCTCCCATGATTTAATTGTAGACCTGTCGTTCCTTCTGTATCCGGCTGTGCACGAATCTCTCCCGTTCCTAACACTGTATATATCAGACAAAGTGAAGGCTGCACATCTCTTATGCACAGGATTAAGAATTCCCAAGAATCAGAATCAGTGTATGAACCGGTCCTAGCAACTCTTGATAATACACACCGTGCGATAACTGCCAAGAGGCCGTTACTTTTTTTAATAGTTCACTCGTGATCCGAACCCTCCGTTTCTCGCATGATTTGCTCCGTAGCCATGTGACCCCTACCAAAGGCCAAAGCACCACGCCGACGGGCGCAACGGCCGGTGATGGCGATCGCGGCGGGCGCGCTGCCTTCCTTGGAGATTCTTTTCCGGTCTATAAATACCCCCGGCACGGTGCTCCTTCCAGATCATCGAAACGCAGAACTCCTCCTGTCGGCCATAGTAGCCCTTTACGTGTAACTCCACTAGCAGCTAGCAACTATGGCGTCCTCCTCGTCCAAGGTGCTCGCACTTGGTGCGCTCGTCTTCTCCTTCCTTGTCACGTATGGCTCGTGCGCTAGACCGGTCAACTTTACCGCCTCCGACTTCACCGCCGATCCCAACTGGGAGGCTGCCAGAGCCACCTGGTACGGTGCGCCCACCGGCGCCGGCCCTGACGACGATGGTACGTACGTGTAGACGAGACGACGTCGTCGCAAGGCGCAGGATCGCATCTTTTGCTTTTGGCATGTACTCTACTGCAGGTTGTGCTGTTGGCTTAACGCGCGGTATCCATCAATCTGCAGGTGGCGCCTGCGGGTTCAAGAACGTGAACCTGCCGCCGTTCTCCGCGATGACGTCGTGCGGCAACCAGCCCCTGTTCAAAGACGGCAAGGGATGTGGCTCCTGCTACCAGGTAGCTAGATTAATGGGTCAGACGAAGATCCTTTGATTTGGCGCCTGCCTTAGGGCTCGTTTGTTTAACCCTATTCCTGTCCATGATTTATTCCATCTCATCAAAGCCTATATAAATTAACATAGTTTTGCTGCTGGAATCGTTACTGGTCACCGTTCCGTAACAACCGAACGCAGCCTTATTGGGAACGGAAACCTCGAGCACAGTTTTGACTTTTGACTAATGATGAATAAACCCCGCTCTATTTTCTTTCCCAGATACGATGCCAAAAGCACCCTGCCTGCTCCGGCAACCCAGAGACGGTGATCATCACTGACATGAACTACTACCCCGTGGCCAAGTACCACTTCGACCTCAGCGGCACGGCGTTCGGCGCCATGGCCAAGCCCGGCCGCAACGACGAGCTCCGCCACGCCGGCATCATTGACATCCAGTTCAAGAGGTGGGTATCGGCCGGCGTCATGCGCAATTGCATATGCGCTGCACGTTGCACAGATCCACAAACCCACAATTTGCAGGCCCCACCTGAACAGAATATAAGCTCGACCGTCCTGCTAAGCTACTATACCCTGTGCTGCATGTGGAGCTCTGCTTGTAGATCCGCAGAAATATTACTAGTTATACTGCACCTGCTCCTATGTGTATAATTAATCTAGATTTTTGAGGACTTTTGTCGGACTAGCTAGACTAATGGAAACATGTCACATGCAGAGTGCCCTGCAACTACCCCGGGCAGAAGGTGACGTTCCACGTCGAGGAGGGCTCGAACCCCCGTCTACCTCGCGGTGCTCGTCGAGTTCGAAGACGGCGACGGCGACGTGGTGCAGGTGGACCTCATGGAGGCCAACTCCGGCTACTGGACGCCGATGCGCGAGTCCTGGGGATCCATCTGGAGGCTGGACGCCAACCATAGGCTACAGGCGCCCTTCTCGCTGCGCATCACCAACGAGTCCGGCAGGAAGCTGGTGGCCAATCGGGTCATCCCAGCCAACTGGGCGGCCAACACCTATTACCCGCTCCATCATTCAATATTAGCTCCGCTACTGCGCTCTGATTCGGCGTCATTGGCTTTCATTGGAACTGTATGTAATCGTACCTTCGGTGCATAGGATTGCGGTGCCTTGACTAATTAGTCAGTGAGACGCCAAGATATTGACAGAATAGGAGATGAGGAAGCAAGTTTGGATGTGCTTTCCCGCTCACTGTCAATATATGAATCAATGTGATCAAGGTTACAAATTACTCCTATAAAGCAGCTTCTCAGTGGCATTCAGTACGTCCTGTTCCCATGTCCATTTTTATGTAGCTCCGGTTGATTATATATTCAGCAGTTAGGGGAATCTTTTTTTTTCACGAACGCTCATCTTCAACCATTCTCGCTCCCATCCATTCCATCACCACCTTCCTTACTCGCCGTCTCGTCCACCGGCAACCTCACGGGCGACCTCACGACCTGCTACCCACCCACGTTGCTCCTTCCTCATTCTTCCCTAATGCCAATTGACTACATCGTCAACGATTCGGCTCCACCCAACCAGATATCCCTGACACTCGCTCGGTAGTGCCCTCGCTCCTTCGCCTCACCATCCCTCAACTCACACCACCATCGGCCCCCTCCGGCCTCCTCCTTCTAAGGCCACCGGCCATGGAGCCCCCACCTTGAAAATCCAAAACCCTAACCTGAAATCACCACCGCTGTCACCGCCTCATCCACTGCCCCGGTTCAGGACGACCTCGCCGTTGGTCACTCCACCAACCGCCAGTCTCCTCCCTCCCCTAATTTTGGCGGCGAAGCACGCACTCTAATTAAAGATTGTGATTGGGGACTTGCTAAAATTCAGGTTCCTTTAAGGCGACGGTTATTGCAAATATTTTATACTAAAATTAGAACTTTAGTTCGTTGCAATCTATGTAGGCATATTCTACAATTTTTGGTTGAGAATAAAAAAACTCTTTTAGACAAAACCACAAACCCGACAAAATCTGATATGTGTTGGCACAAAGACATTTAACAATTTACAATTATTTCTATAGTCAGACAGAGACAAAAATTGATATATTAAGATACAAAGACAAACAACAAATCGCAAAAGTAATAATTTACTTGTACTAGTTGGTTGTACAAGAGTGTTGTTTGAAATCATTTTAAAATTTGGACACTTGAAATATTGGAGCGGTAAAATTTAGTTAGTCTTTTTTTATAGTAAAACTAATCTATCTAGGTTAAGCCTCTAACTGAGCATGGAGGCTTGTATTTTTGTCTTATTATTTTTCAACAGCAGCTGACGTGATATTTTCTATTTTATTTTTCCTTGGGAATATATAGCGTCCATTTCAAGATTTGCCATGTTCATAGAGGAGGCATGATGAGTGTGTGTACCTGTATTTGATATGGGTCCTCTTTGAAAGTGTTTTTGTTGGAGCTTCTCCACCAGTTTAACCAAAAGCACTATCACAAGCACACACGAGAACGACGTCTAAAGCCAAAACCAAGCTAAAATGGGTGAAACCGAAGCCGTTATGTGGCTACAAGCTAAAGCCATCCAAACGTGGATTTCCCTATCTTCTTTGTTTTTGAGAAGCCCAAGCCCTATCAACAAGGACCATATTGAGTGCTTGGGCTCATTAAATCCTCAGCCCATATAAAGACTTCTAAATTGTAAAATTAAAATAACTGCAGTGCAATAATGAGACACAGGTCCTATGAGACAACGCTGACTAGGTGACATACCGTCACCGCCGCCGCTATGGCACCACCTAGTGTCCTCTCCTTCTTGCCCCCGGCGAGTCAGACGGGGCAAGAAGTAGAGAGGACCCATCTCTCTTTTACAACAATTTTTAGATCTAGGTTACTTAGAGTTTAGCCCAAATAAAGATCAAATGATTTTTGGTCGGGGCTCAGGATCTTATTACCTGCGATGACTTTGGGGATTGCCACAACAAGGTCACTATTGCTGGCGTCGATTTTATCGGTAGGAGACCAATTTGTGGCCATTATCTGTAAGGAGAGGGGTGCTCCTGGGCACTCTACACGAGGACAGTAACTTCGGTTCATCAATGTCATCGTCAATGTTTGTGGAGAGAAAATTAGGCATACATGACCTGTCTGTTCGCTTGAGCTCATCAGCCAGAATCAACCCACTTTTTAGTGAACATTGTTTTTCTCTCACAATAAATCAGCCCTACAAATCAGCCACAGCCGTAATAAGTCCTGCCGAACAGGGCCGACGAATCAAGGGTTGGAGATGACGAATCTGCAGGACGATGCAACTGCCACCATTTTAGATGCGTTTTAGAATGGTTCCGGAATATTGGATCTTACGACATGTCAAATGTTTAGGAGTTGATTATTGGATACAACATAAGAACTATAATTTAGCTTCGGTGTTTAATAAGGCTGTGTTCTACATCGAGGAAAGACACTAGGGAAGAAGATGATGGAAAAATCTAGATAGAATATTGTATCTTTTTTATTTCAGATTTTTTTTTCATGCGTAATTTAGGGACGTACTCTATAGTTTTAATATAATTTCTCATCCTTTTGAAAAAAAACCCCATAAAGTGACAATTCGAGGACCGTGATTCCGTGACTGAGAGCAGTCTTCTTCTTTAGAAGAAGTCCGATCCATTGCCGCAGATTTGGGAACCCGGCCCTAGAAACTGAAAAAGGAACATAATCATAATTCCAGCAACGTTCAAAATAGTTCTTATTACTGTGACGAGTGTGTTGCTTCAACGAAAACGATGATAAACCTTGTTTCTCGGAAAAAAGGATGCTAAACCAAATTGTATTACTGTGTTACGGAATCATCCATGGCTTTCACTGCCGTGGGGAACCGGCAAAGCCGCCGCTTAATGCGACCTGAACCGAATTCACGCCGTGAATACTGGAGTCAAAACCATCACTCCTCTCCTGTCACTTCCAATGACCGCAGCAGTCAAAATGCGGATGCTGAGAGAGTTTACAGATTCAAATGAAGTCGTCACCAAGTTGATCCATGATGCTAAATGCATCTTAAACGCAGTCGGACTCGCTGCGCAAATCAAAAAACATTTGTGCTCCGCTAGCTGTGTATAGCTGTCCGTGATTTTTCTTTTTCGGACACAAAGAGATAAGGACGCAAGAGAAAACGAGAGCCCTGGATTTTCCTACTACCCAGTTCCGCTCAACCAAACAAAAGCCAGTATTGCACACAGCAGTGTAAACCATAGTAGTCTACAAACATCAACTCAATACAAAAACTTCATAGGGTGAGGGAGTCATACTTCCTATACGAGACCGTTGCAAACCACAGCCAAAACTCAAACTTGATCAAAGACAGAAAACAATGGGACAAAAAGTAGAGAGAGAAAGCACATGAGACCTTCCTCTGTCGCTGTCTAACAAAATGAGGGAGATGAAAGAGAGACCGAACAAAATGAGCTGGGGCGACGATCTTATATGACCTTGTCGTGCCAACCCGTCTGGCGAGTTAGGCCTATCACGCCCGAGTCGATGGCGCGATAGGGTGGGGCCTACCGCCCGCCACGTAGGACCTAGTCAAACCTCCACACCGCGGTGGACGCCCTTGTCGCGCCAGTGCATGTGGTGCAACAGAGTGATATTGTCGCGCCACTCGCTCTGACGCGACAAAAAGGTTAGTTTGTGCAATATCATTTTTACAATGGTTATTATTAGAATATTGATTAAAAAGGATTAAAAATAAAAAAATCCGCGAGATGGTGGGAGCGGACTGCGGGTGCGAGGACGTTCGTGGGCCCTTGAAATCTGGTGCGACCATGCACGCTCGGCTGATGGTGAGATCACTGGCATCCTGCGTGCCAGACTGCCAGCCACTACTAGTAGTTCGTTGGACATCCTGGGCCCGTCGGCTGTTGCCTTCGGGGTACGTGACCCGCACCTCACATGCGAATATGCAGCGCAGCGCCGCGCAGCCGTCGTCATCCGACGCCCCTCGCCGGCACATGCGCGGCGCATGGACACATCGTGGGTTGGGTTAGGGAAGAAGAAATCTTTCCGGAGCTAACTGTTTCATTATCTTTGTTTGGATGAGCGGAACTGGGTAGTAGGAAAATCCAGGGCTCTCGTTTTCTCTTGCGTCCTTATCTCTTTGTGTCCGAAAAAGAAAAATCACGGACAGCTATACACAGCTAGCGGAGCACAAATGTTTTTGATTTGCGCAGCGAGTCCGACTGCGTTTAAGATGCATTTAGCATCATGGATCAACTTGGTGACGACTTCATTTGAATCTGTAAACTCTCTCAGCATCCGCATTTTGACTGCTGCGGTCATTGGAAGTGACAGGAGAGGAGTGATGGTTTTGACTCCAGTATTCACGGCGTGAATTCGGTTCAGGTCGCATTAAGCGGCGGCTTTGCCGGTTCCCCACGGCAGTGAAAGCCATGGATGATTCCGTAACACAGTAATACAATTTGGTTTAGCATCCTTTTTTCCGAGAAACAAGGTTTATCATCGTTTTCGTTGAAGCAACACACTCGTCACAGTAATAAGAACTATTTTGAACGTTGCTGGAATTATGATTATGTTCCTTTTCAGTTTCTAGGGCCGGGTTCCCAAATCTGCGGCAATGGATCGGACTTCTTCTAAAGAAGAAGACTGCTCTCAGTCACGGAATCACGGTCCTCGAATTGTCACTTTATGGGGTTTTTTTTCAAAAGGATGAGAAATTATATTAAAACTATAGAGTACGTCCCTAAATTACGCATGAAAAAAAAATCTGAAATAAAAAAGATACAATATTCTATCTAGATTTTTCCATCATCTTCTTCCCTAGTGTCTTTCCTCGATGTAGAACACAGCCTTATTAAACACCGAAGCTAAATTATAGTTCTTATGTTGTATCCAATAATCAACTCCTAAACATTTGACATGTCGTAAGATCCAATATTCCGGAACCATTCTAAA
This sequence comes from Tripidium arundinaceum, assembly GCA_030439765.1. Classification (NCBI taxonomy): domain Eukaryota; kingdom Viridiplantae; phylum Streptophyta; class Magnoliopsida; order Poales; family Poaceae; genus Tripidium; species Tripidium arundinaceum. Next base: position 13,213 of record JAHUYU010000027.1, on the reverse strand, counting down.
ACGCATCTAAAATGGTGGCAGTTGCATCGTCCTGCAGATTCGTCATCTCCAACCCTTGATTCGTCGGCCCTGTTCGGCAGGACTTATTACGGCTGTGGCTGATTTGTAGGGCTGATTTATTGTGAGAGAAAAACAATGTTCACTAAAAAGTGGGTTGATTCTGGCTGATGAGCTCAAGCGAACAGACAGGTCATGTATGCCTAATTTTCTCTCCACAAACATTGACGATGACATTGATGAACCGAAGTTACTGTCCTCGTGTAGAGTGCCCAGGAGCACCCCTCTCCTTACAGATAATGGCCACAAATTGGTCTCCTACCGATAAAATCGACGCCAGCAATAGTGACCTTGTTGTGGCAATCCCCAAAGTCATCGCAGGTAATAAGATCCTGAGCCCCGACCAAAAATCATTTGATCTTTATTTGGGCTAAACTCTAAGTAACCTAGATCTAAAAATTGTTGTAAAAGAGAGATGGGTCCTCTCTACTTCTTGCCCCGTCTGACTCGCCGGGGGCAAGAAGGAGAGGACACTAGGTGGTGCCATAGCGGCGGCGGTGACGGTATGTCACCTAGTCAGCGTTGTCTCATAGGACCTGTGTCTCATTATTGCACTGCAGTTATTTTAATTTTACAATTTAGAAGTCTTTATATGGGCTGAGGATTTAATGAGCCCAAGCACTCAATATGGTCCTTGTTGATAGGGCTTGGGCTTCTCAAAAACAAAGAAGATAGGGAAATCCACGTTTGGATGGCTTTAGCTTGTAGCCACATAACGGCTTCGGTTTCACCCATTTTAGCTTGGTTTTGGCTTTAGACGTCGTTCTCGTGTGTGCTTGTGATAGTGCTTTTGGTTAAACTGGTGGAGAAGCTCCAACAAAAACACTTTCAAAGAGGACCCATATCAAATACAGGTACACACACTCATCATGCCTCCTCTATGAACATGGCAAATCTTGAAATGGACGCTATATATTCCCAAGGAAAAATAAAATAGAAAATATCACGTCAGCTGCTGTTGAAAAATAATAAGACAAAAATACAAGCCTCCATGCTCAGTTAGAGGCTTAACCTAGATAGATTAGTTTTACTATAAAAAAGACTAACTAAATTTTACCGCTCCAATATTTCAAGTGTCCAAATTTTAAAATGATTTCAAACAACACTCTTGTACAACCAACTAGTACAAGTAAATTATTACTTTTGCGATTTGTTGTTTGTCTTTGTATCTTAATATATCAATTTTTGTCTCTGTCTGACTATAGAAATAATTGTAAATTGTTAAATGTCTTTGTGCCAACACATATCAGATTTTGTCGGGTTTGTGGTTTTGTCTAAAAGAGTTTTTTATTCTCAACCAAAAATTGTAGAATATGCCTACATAGATTGCAACGAACTAAAGTTCTAATTTTAGTATAAAATATTTGCAATAACCGTCGCCTTAAAGGAACCTGAATTTTAGCAAGTCCCCAATCACAATCTTTAATTAGAGTGCGTGCTTCGCCGCCAAAATTAGGGGAGGGAGGAGACTGGCGGTTGGTGGAGTGACCAACGGCGAGGTCGTCCTGAACCGGGGCAGTGGATGAGGCGGGTGACAGCGGTGGTGATTTCAGGTTAGGGTTTTGGATTTTCAAGGTGGGGGCTCCATGGCCGGTGGCCTTAGAAGGAGGAGGCCGGAGGGGGCCGATGGTGGTGTGAGTTGAGGGATGGTGAGGCGAAGGAGCGAGGGCACTACCGAGCGAGTGTCAGGGATATCTGGTTGGGTGGAGCCGAATCGTTGACGATGTAGTCAATTGGCATTAGGGAAGAATGAGGAAGGAGCAACGTGGGTGGGTAGCAGGTCGTGAGGTCGCCCGTGAGGTTGCCGGTGGACGAGACGGCGAGTAAGGAAGGTGGTGATGGAATGGATGGGAGCGAGAATGGTTGAAGATGAGCGTTCGTGAAAAAAAAAGATTCCCCTAACTGCTGAATATATAATCAACCGGAGCTACATAAAAATGGACATGGGAACAGGACGTACTGAATGCCACTGAGAAGCTGCTTTATAGGAGTAATTTGTAACCTTGATCACATTGATTCATATATTGACAGTGAGCGGGAAAGCACATCCAAACTTGCTTCCTCATCTCCTATTCTGTCAATATCTTGGCGTCTCACTGACTAATTAGTCAAGGCACCGCAATCCTATGCACCGAAGGTACGATTACATACAGTTCCAATGAAAGCCAATGACGCCGAATCAGAGCGCAGTAGCGGAGCTAATATTGAATGATGGAGCGGTAATAGGTGTTGGCCGCCCAGTTGGCTGGGATGACCCGATTGGCCACCAGCTTCCTGCCGGACTCGTTGGTGATGCGCAGCGAGAAGGGCGCCTGTAGCCTATGGTTGGCGTCCAGCCTCCAGATGGATCCCCAGGACTCGCGCATCGGCGTCCAGTAGCCGGAGTTGGCCTCCATGAGGTCCACCTGCACCACGTCGCCGTCGCCGTCTTCGAACTCGACGAGCACCGCGAGGTAGACGGGGTTCGAGCCCTCCTCGACGTGGAACGTCACCTTCTGCCCGGGGTAGTTGCAGGGCACTCTGCATGTGACATGTTTCCATTAGTCTAGCTAGTCCGACAAAAGTCCTCAAAAATCTAGATTAATTATACACATAGGAGCAGGTGCAGTATAACTAGTAATATTTCTGCGGATCTACAAGCAGAGCTCCACATGCAGCACAGGGTATAGTAGCTTAGCAGGACGGTCGAGCTTATATTCTGTTCAGGTGGGGCCTGCAAATTGTGGGTTTGTGGATCTGTGCAACGTGCAGCGCATATGCAATTGCGCATGACGCCGGCCGATACCCACCTCTTGAACTGGATGTCAATGATGCCGGCGTGGCGGAGCTCGTCGTTGCGGCCGGGCTTGGCCATGGCGCCGAACGCCGTGCCGCTGAGGTCGAAGTGGTACTTGGCCACGGGGTAGTAGTTCATGTCAGTGATGATCACCGTCTCTGGGTTGCCGGAGCAGGCAGGGTGCTTTTGGCATCGTATCTGGGAAAGAAAATAGAGCGGGGTTTATTCATCATTAGTCAAAAGTCAAAACTGTGCTCGAGGTTTCCGTTCCCAATAAGGCTGCGTTCGGTTGTTACGGAACGGTGACCAGTAACGATTCCAGCAGCAAAACTATGTTAATTTATATAGGCTTTGATGAGATGGAATAAATCATGGACAGGAATAGGGTTAAACAAACGAGCCCTAAGGCAGGCGCCAAATCAAAGGATCTTCGTCTGACCCATTAATCTAGCTACCTGGTAGCAGGAGCCACATCCCTTGCCGTCTTTGAACAGGGGCTGGTTGCCGCACGACGTCATCGCGGAGAACGGCGGCAGGTTCACGTTCTTGAACCCGCAGGCGCCACCTGCAGATTGATGGATACCGCGCGTTAAGCCAACAGCACAACCTGCAGTAGAGTACATGCCAAAAGCAAAAGATGCGATCCTGCGCCTTGCGACGACGTCGTCTCGTCTACACGTACGTACCATCGTCGTCAGGGCCGGCGCCGGTGGGCGCACCGTACCAGGTGGCTCTGGCAGCCTCCCAGTTGGGATCGGCGGTGAAGTCGGAGGCGGTAAAGTTGACCGGTCTAGCGCACGAGCCATACGTGACAAGGAAGGAGAAGACGAGCGCACCAAGTGCGAGCACCTTGGACGAGGAGGACGCCATAGTTGCTAGCTGCTAGTGGAGTTACACGTAAAGGGCTACTATGGCCGACAGGAGGAGTTCTGCGTTTCGATGATCTGGAAGGAGCACCGTGCCGGGGTATTTATAGACCGGAAAAGAATCTCCAAGGAAGGCAGCGCGCCCCCGCCGCGATCGCCATCACCGGCCGTTGCGCCCGTCGGCGTGGTGCTTTGGCCTTTGGTAGGGGTCACATGGCTACGGAGCAAATCATGCGAGAAACGGAGGGTTCGGATCACGAGTGAACTATTAAAAAAAGTAACGGCCTCTTGGCAGTTATCGCACGGTGTGTATTATCAAGAGTTGCTAGGACCGGTTCATACACTGATTCTGATTCTTGGGAATTCTTAATCCTGTGCATAAGAGATGTGCAGCCTTCACTTTGTCTGATATATACAGTGTTAGGAACGGGAGAGATTCGTGCACAGCCGGATACAGAAGGAACGACAGGTCTACAATTAAATCATGGGAGGAGACTATAATTGTCGAGTAATCATTGCATGGATCCTGTGTACCAAACCCATGTATCATGCATGTTTCTAGCTACTATATACAGAGCTGGGTCGGAAGCGGCACCTAATCCGTTTCAGTTTCATGTACCCAAAGGCTCGGATACTAGTCCAACGACGCTACGGTGAATGGCAGCATGCCGATGCCGTGTTGTGTTGTACTAAAGCTGGCGCATCGCATGAAGTGAAGATGGGCCGGCCCAGGAAGCGGAACCCACTCTTCTACGGGCCCGACTGGAGGAATGCGTAACCCATCAGCTCACCAAGGTGCCGTGCGGCTGCGTCCGCCTTGCGATAGCTATGCTATATGTATCGTGAGATTGCGTGCAGAGAGGGCATCTTATTGTAATGAATCAAACCTAACCTCAAGCTAAGAACTCGTCTGAACTATCCCGTTCTTGCTACCTATCCCAAATTCCCCAATTTCCTTAGCCAGTAGCTAACAAATTTGGTATTCAGAACCCGTCCTGGAGCCACACGAAATTGACCACAACCACTTTACCCGGTTCCGGAAGCAACTTGGTGCGATGGATCCAAACCTGAAGTTGATCTTCGACGAGCTCAAGGTGGTGGGCGGATCCGTGACCGATCTGCGAACATCGCTCACCTCTCGCATCGACTCCATAGAGAACTCCATCGGCAAGCGTTTCGGCGATTTGGAAGCTGCTGCGAAGGTGTTCGACGAATGGCGCCCGAAGGTGGACTCCGCCGTCGACGAACTCCGCTCAGAGGTCGGCGCTCTCCGTCAGAAGGTGGATCGGGTGGTTCCCGATCCGGGTGCGGCCACATCGGCCGGCATCCTCCCCACACCGTTGATGGCCGCGGCGATAGCACCTGCCGGCAACCCGGTCATCGGCCCAATTGGGCACCGCGTCGAATTGAGCAACTGGGGGTTCGAGTTCCAAACTCAACTCCCGGTCAAGGGTACGTGCAGTCAGCTCCCACCCAATTCCCGCCCCATTTTTTCGTTGCATCCGGGTGTCACCTTACCGCGTTCGCGTTCGGGGTCGTTGTTGGAGTCCGGTGATCATCTGAGTCAGGGTGGTGTTCAGGGCGTTCATGATCGATCCTCTCATTGGGGACCGCAGTATTCCAGTAGTAAATTACCCAAGACGAATTTCCCTCTGTTTGATGGCGAAAATCCAAAATTATGGATCAGCAGATGTCAAGATTATTTCGAGATGTATACGGTTGAACCCCACATGTGGATCCGCGTCGCGACGATGCATGTCTCGGCGGCGGCGGCGTGGTGGCTGCAGTCTGTCGAGTCGCAGGTCAAGTATGGCAGTTGGGCCGCGTTTTGTCAGCTCGTACTTGATCGTTTCGGCAAAGATCAATATCAGCTGTTTATTCGCCAACTGTTTGAAATTTGTCAAACCACTTCCGTGCAGGAGTATGCAGATCGTTTCTCAGGCCTAGTGGATCAGCTGCGGGCTTACAGTCCTCACACTGATCCCCAATTCTATGCGATCCGTTTCGTTGATGGGCTGCGGGATGAGATTCGAAGTGCTGTTCACTTGCAGAGGCCAGATTCTTTCGATACTGCCTGCGTGCTTGCTTTGTTGCAGGAGGAGTTGCTGGATCCGTCGCGGCGACGTGATGCGAAGAAGACTGATTCATTCAGTTTCACAAAGGCTGGCCCCAAGGGACCCTTTCCCTTGCCTCCGCCCCCTCGTGCGGACAAGGTCGAGAAGGGTCCCCCTCTGTCCCCGGGATCGGATGATCATCGCGGCCGTGGTGTCGACGACAAGCTCGCGACTCTGCGTTCCTACCGCCGGGCGCGCGGTCTCTGCATCTGCTGCGGCGAAAAGTGGTCGCGCGACCATAAGTGCCCAGAATCGATTTAACTCCATGTCTTACAAGAGGTTTGGGAAATGTGTCATTCTGACGTTCTGGAGTCTACTGATTCTCTTGCTAGTGATTCTCAGGATTCCCAACTCTTTGCGGCTGTCTCTCTGGCTGCATTGTCAGGCAACTCTGTATGCGCACTATTTAGCTAAAGGGTTCAGTTCAGGGGCACCAAGTTCGCGTCCTCGTCGATTCAGGCAGCTCACATTCTTTTGTCAGTCAACAGTTAGCAGATCAGTTGTCTGGCAGTTCATCTTTCAATCCCCCACTCAGAGTGCAGGTTGCTGATGGTACAGTCCTTACCTGTTCTACTGAATTTCTGAGTTTGCACTGGTCAGTTGCTGCTTATGCTTTCATCACATATTTCAAGGTTCTGCCATTGGGACACTATGATATGATCATTGGTATGGATTGGCTAGAACAGTTTAGTCCTATGCAAGTTGATTGGCACAGAAAGTGGATGTCTATTCCATATGCTGGCTCTTCTCAGCTGTTGCAGGGTGAACTTGCTTGTCTTCCTGCCGGATCAGTGGTGCAGGTATCTGCAGTTTTACCAGATGACTCTATAGCCCAACAGGCCTCTGTACCACCAGCTGTGTCTGAGTTACTGAAGGAGTTCCAGTCAGTTTTCGAGCCTCCCAGCGGCTATCCTCCAGCTAGGCCATGTGATCACCCCATTCCATTGGTTGCCGGCGCTTCTCCGGTCTCTGTCCGTCCTTACCGTTATCCTCTAGCTATCAAGGATGAGGTGGAACGCCAGGTTGCTAGCATGCTGAAATCCGGGATTATCCAACACAGTGACAGTCCGTTTTCTTCTTCAGTTCTTCTTGTCAAGAAGAAGGACGGTACATTCCGTTTTTGTGTGGACTTCCGGCATCTGAATGCCATCACACGCAAGGTCAAATATCCGGTACCCATCATTGAAGAACTGTTGGATGAATTGACTCATGCATCATGGTCCTCTTGTTTGGATTTGGCAGCCGGATATCATCAGATTCGCCTGCAGCCTGGTGAGGAGCATAAAACAGCCTTCCATACTCATTCTGGGCAGTACGAATTCAGAGTTATGGCTTTTGGACTGTCAGGCGCTCCGGCTACATTCCTCAAGGCCATGAACACAACGTTGCACCCCTTACTCCGCAAATGTGTGTTAGTCTTCTTCGATGATATTTTAGTGTACAGTCGTACTCTGAAGGAGCATGTGATTCATCTACGTCAGGTGTTGGAGTTACTGCAGCGGGATCAGTGGCAAGTAAAACTGTCCAAATGTCATTTTGCTCAGCGTCAGTTGCGCTATCTGGGGCACATCATCTCTGAAGAAGGTGTAGCGACGGATTCGGATAAGATCGCGGCTGTCACCAACTGGCCTGTTCCGTCATCAGTCAAGGAGCTCCGGAGTTTCCTTGGGCTCGCTGGATACTATCGGCGCTTTGTCCGCCACTTTGGCATCATCGCCAAACCTCTCACCGAGCTGCCGAAAAAGGGCGTGCTTTTCATCTGGACTGATGCTCATACCCAAGCTTTCTCTGCTCTCAAGCAGGCCTTGACGTCCGCACCGGTGCTGGCCTTGCCGGACTTCAATCTTCCATTCTCTGCTGAAACTGACGCTAGCGGTAACGGCATTGGTGCAGTCCTGGTTCAGAGGGGCCACCCTCTGGCATTCTTGAGCAAAGCTCTCAGTCCACGGCTGCAGGGATTATCAGTATATGAAAAAGAGTATCTCGCCATTCTTCTTGCACTTGAGCATTGGCGCTGCTACTTACAGCATGCTGAATTTCAAATCATCACGGATCACAAAAGCTTGGTTCAGCTTACTGAACAGTGTTTGCATACCCCGTGGCAACAAAAGGTTTTCACCAAACTCATCGGGTTGCAGTACAAAGTGGTTTACCGCAAGGGAACAGATAACACTGCTGCTGATTCTCTATCTCGGTATCCCTTCGGTCAGTGTTCCGCTGTTTCAGTCAGTCAGCCCCAGTGGATTGCTGAAATTGTGAATTCTTATGTCGACGACACTCATGCTCAGGACATCTTGGCCAAACTAGCTATTGATGCTACTGCTGTCCCTCAATTCACTCTCCGTGATGGGTTGCTGCGATACAAATCGCGCCTATGGGTCGGGAACAATCCAGCGCTGCACCTCAAACTGATGACAGCCCTGCATTGCAGCGCCATCGGTGGACATTCAGGCATTCCTGTGACTTACCGCCGATTGAAACAAATTTTCGCTTGGTCGCGCATGAAGTCAGATGTTCAGAGCTTTGTTTCCTCTTGTCAAGTCTGCCAACAGGCCAAGGCGGATCGCTCCAGGACACCCGGTCTTCTTCAACCATTGCCGGTGTCCAATCGCGCTTGGAAGGTGATTTCGTTGGATTTCATTGAAGGTCTCCCTTTGTCTGGCAGCTTCAACTGTATTCTAGTGGTCGTGGACACCTTTACCAAGTACGGCCATTTCATTGGTCTCAAGCACCCATTCACGGCGGCGTCCGTGGCACGGCAGTTCCTGTCTCAAGTATACAAACTTCATGGTCTGCCCGCTTCTATTGTCTCTGATCGCGATCGAGTTTTCACTAGCTCTTTCTGGCGTGAGCTATTCCGTTTGGTGGGTGTTGAGCTGCGGATGAGCACCGCCTACCATCCGCAAACGGACGGTCAGACCGAGCGGGTCAATCAGTGCCTCGAGACGTTTCTACGATGTTATGTGCATGCCTGCTCGTGGCAGTGGAGTCAGTGGCTGGATGTCGCCGAGTATTGGTACAATACAAGTAGCCATTCTGCTCTGGGTTGTTCCCCTTTCGAAGCTTTATATGGGTATGCTCCGCAATCATTTGGCTTCAGCGCTGGAGATGATATTACAGTACCCGATCTTGCTACCTGGCTTCATGAGCGAGAACTTCAGTCAGCGGTCATCCATCAGCACTTGTTGCGGGCCAAGCAGCGGATGAAGAAATATGATGATGGTAAGCGTTCTGAGCGCACTTTCCAAGTTCATGACTGGGTTTTTCTCAAGCTGCAGCCATATATTCAGTCGTCGGTTGCCGCTCGAAGTAACCAGAAGTTATCCTTCAAGTACTTTGGTTCATTTCGCATCAGTGCTCGAGTTGGTGTGGTAGCTTATCGGCTTGAGCTCCCGGCTACATCTGCTATACACCCAGTTTTTCATGTCTCTCAGTTGAAGAAAGCCGTGGGTGCTCGCCATGTTGTTACTTCCACTCTGCCCGCATCTGATGCCCAGTGGAGTGTGCCCGAGCGCATTGTTCAGCAACGCTGCATTTCCAAAGGTACTACTTCCGTTCAGCAGGGCTTGAGAGCAGAGAAAGCTTGGGTATGAGCATCAGTCCAGATGAAAAGCACGCCCTTTTTCGGCAGCTCGGTGAGAGGTTTGGCGATGATGCCAAAGTGGCGGACAAAGCGCCGATAGTATCCAGCGAGCCCAAGGAAACTCCGGAGCTCCTTGACTGATGACGGAACAGGCCAGTTGGTGACAGCCGCGATCTTATCCGAATCCGTCGCTACACCTTCTTCAGAGATGATGTGCCCCAGATAGCGCAACTGACGCTGAGCAAAATGACATTTGGACAGTTTTACTTGCCACTGATCCCGCTGCAGTAACTCCAACACCTGACGTAGATGAATCACATGCTCCTTCAGAGTACGACTGTACACTAAAATATCATCGAAGAAGACTAACACACATTTGCGGAGTAAGGGGTGCAACGTTGTGTTCATGGCCTTGAGGAATGTAGCCGGAGCGCCTGACAGTCCAAAAGCCATAACTCTGAATTCGTACTGCCCAGAATGAGTATGGAAGGCTGTTTTATGCTCCTCACCAGGCTGCAGGCGAATCTGATGATATCCGGCTGCCAAATCCAAACAAGAGGACCATGATGCATGAGTCAATTCATCCAACAGTTCTTCAATGATGGGTACCGGATATTTGACCTTGCGTGTGATGGCATTCAGATGCCGGAAGTCCACACAAAAACGGAATGTACCGTCCTTCTTCTTGACAAGAAGAACTGAAGAAGAAAACGGACTGTCACTGTGTTGGATAATCCCGGATTTCAGCATGCTAGCAACCTGGCGTTCCACCTCATCCTTGATAGCTAGAGGATAACGGTAAGGACGGACAGAGACCGGAGAAGCGCCGGCAACCAATGGAATGGGGTGATCACATGGCCTAGCTGGAGGATAGCCGCTGGGAGGCTCGAAAACTGACTGGAACTCCTTCAGTAACTCAGACACAGCTGGTGGTACAGAGGCCTGTTGGGCTATAGAGTCATCTGGTAAAACTGCAGATACCTGCACCACTGATCCGGCAGGAAGACAAGCAAGTTCACCCTGCAACAGCTGAGAAGAGCCAGCATATGGAATAGACATCCACTTTCTGTGCCAATCAACTTGCATAGGACTAAACTGTTCTAGCCAATCCATACCAATGATCATATCATAGTGTCCCAATGGCAGAACCTTGAAATATGTGATGAAAGCATAAGCAGCAACTGACCAGTGCAAACTCAGAAATTCAGTAGAACAGGTAAGGACTGTACCATCAGCAACCTGCACTCTGAGTGGGGGATTGAAAGATGAACTGCCAGACAACTGATCTGCTAACTGTTGACTGACAAAAGAATGTGAGCTGCCTGAATCGACGAGGACGCGAACTTGGTGCCCCTGAACTGAACCCTTTAGCTAAATAGTGCGCATACAGAGTTGCCTGACAATGCAGCCAGAGAGACAGCCGCAAAGAGTTGGGAATCCTGAGAATCACTAGCAAGAGAATCAGTAGACTCCAGAACGTCAGAATGACACATTTCCCAAACCTCTTGTAAGACATGGAGTTAAATCGATTCTGGGCACTTATGGTCGCGCGACCACTTTTCGCCGCAGCAGATGCAGAGACCGCGCGCCCGGCGGTAGGAACGCAGAGTCGCGAGCTTGTCGTCGACACCACGGCCGCGATGATCATCCGATCCCGGGGACAGAGGGGGACCCTTCTCGACCTTGTCCGCACGAGGGGGCGGAGGCAAGGGAAAGGGTCCCTTGGGGCCAGCCTTTGTGAAACTGAATGAATCAGTCTTCTTCGCATCACGTCGCCGCGACGGATCCAGCAACTCCTCCTGCAACAAAGCAAGCACGCAGGCAGTATCGAAAGAATCTGGCCTCTGCAAGTGAACAGCACTTCGAATCTCATCCCGCAGCCCATCAACGAAACGGATCGCATAGAATTGGGGATCAGTGTGAGGACTGTAAGCCCGCAGCTGATCCACTAGGCCTGAGAAACGATCTGCATACTCCTGCACGGAAGTGGTTTGACAAATTTCAAACAGTTGGCGAATAAACAGCTGATATTGATCTTTGCCGAAACGATCAAGTACGAGCTGACAAAACGCGGCCCAACTGCCATACTTGACCTGCGACTCGACAGACTGCAGCCACCACGCCGCCGCCGCCGAGACATGCATCGTCGCGACGCGGATCCACATGTGGGGTTCAACCGTATACATCTCGAAATAATCTTGACATCTGCTGATCCATAATTTTGGATTTTCGCCATCAAACAGAGGGAAATTCGTCTTGGGTAATTTACTACTGGAATACTGCGGTCCCCAATGAGAGGATCGATCATGAACGCCCTGAACACCACCCTGACTCAGATGATCACCGGACTCCAACAACGACCCCGAACGCGAACGCGGTAAGGTGACACCCGGATGCAACGAAAAAATGGGGCGGGAATTGGGTGGGAGCTGACTGCACGTACCCTTGACCGGGAGTTGAGTTTGGAACTCGAACCCCCAGTTGCTCAATTCGACGCGGTGCCCAATTGGGCCGATGACCGGGTTGCCGGCAGGTGCTATCGCCGCGGCCATCAACGGTGTGGGGAGGATGCCGGCCGATGTGGCCGCACCCGGATCGGGAACCACCCGATCCACCTTCTGACGGAGAGCGCCGACCTCTGAGCGGAGTTCGTCGACGGCGGAGTCCACCTTCGGGCGCCATTCGTCGAACACCTTCGCAGCAGCTTCCAAATCGCCGAAACGCTTGCCGATGGAGTTCTCTATGGAGTCGATGCGAGAGGTGAGCGATGTTCGCAGATCGGTCACGGATCCGCCCACCACCTTGAGCTCGTCGAAGATCAACTTCAGGTTTGGATCCATCGCACCAAGTTGCTTCCGGAACCGGGTAAAGTGGTTGTGGTCAATTTCGTGTGGCTCCAGGACGGGTTCTGAATACCAAATTTGTTAGCTACTGGCTAAGGAAATTGGGGAATTTGGGATAGGTAGCAAGAACGGGATAGTTCAGACGAGTTCTTAGCTTGAGGTTAGGTTTGATTCATTACAATAAGATGCCCTCTCTGCACGCAATCTCACGATACATATAGCATAGCTATCGCAAGGCGGACGCAGCCGCACGGCACCTTGGTGAGCTGATGGGTTACGCATTCCTCCAGTCGGGCCCGTAGAAGAGTGGGTTCCGCTTCCTGGGCCGGCCCATCTTCACTTCATGCGATGCGCCAGCTTTAGTACAACACAACACGGCATCGGCATGCTGCCATTCACCGTAGCGTCGTTGGACTAGTATCCGAGCCTTTGGGTACATGAAACTGAAACGGATTAGGTGCCGCTTCCGACCCAGCTCTGTATATAGTAGCTAGAAACATGCATGATACATGGGTTTGGTACACAGGATCCATGCAATGATTACTCGACAATTATAGTCTCCTCCCATGATTTAATTGTAGACCTGTCGTTCCTTCTGTATCCGGCTGTGCACGAATCTCTCCCGTTCCTAACACTGTATATATCAGACAAAGTGAAGGCTGCACATCTCTTATGCACAGGATTAAGAATTCCCAAGAATCAGAATCAGTGTATGAACCGGTCCTAGCAACTCTTGATAATACACACCGTGCGATAACTGCCAAGAGGCCGTTACTTTTTTTAATAGTTCACTCGTGATCCGAACCCTCCGTTTCTCGCATGATTTGCTCCGTAGCCATGTGACCCCTACCAAAGGCCAAAGCACCACGCCGACGGGCGCAACGGCCGGTGATGGCGATCGCGGCGGGCGCGCTGCCTTCCTTGGAGATTCTTTTCCGGTCTATAAATACCCCGGCACGGTGCTCCTTCCAGAT
>JAHUYU010003182.1:0-18674 GCA_030439765.1 Tripidium arundinaceum | reverse complement strand
GTACTTAGTACCGTTGCTCCCCCGGACGAGTCATGCTGGTAAAAGGAGCCCAGAGCAGATACAAATCTGAGTGACTGCATATTGCACAATGGAAGATACACAACAGTGCACAATATCAGAGCACATCACTGCTGATGACAGGCAGTGTATTAAAAAGTGCTAGGCAAGCAGTTGGGCTCTGCCTAGGAACTAGACGTGCGTAAGCGTTTATACTTTTATGTGGATGGTTAGAGAAATGCCATATGTATATACTAAATAAAGGAAACCTAGCATATTAGGTTAAAAAAGTTGATGTTATCATGCATCCATGAGTAATATTACCATGACTCATTTTTGCCGATCTCTAAATTTTCCTAATTTCATGAATACATAAGCCCAAAACATATCTATGCGTGAAAGAGCCTAGAAATGGAGCTAGGCGCCACCTTTTTAAACAGAGATGACAGGTAAGGCTGTCCTAAAAATGGAAAATTTCATGAATACCTAAGCCCAAAACATATCTATGCGTGAAAGAGCCTAGAAATGGAGCTAGGCGCCGCCTTTTTAAACAGAGATGACAGGTAAAGGCTGTCCTAAAAATAGGATATCAATATATCATCCCATCCGCACCACAGTAACCATTGTACTGACACAGGTAGCATCACGAAATAAGATGGGAAAACAGATCCAAAATAAGATGGGGAAATCGACTTGGTGCTCCACCCTCATCTCTCTCTCTGTCTGATGTCGTCAACACGCGGTGCAGAAATCGAAACGGAACACAGTGCTAGGATCACAGCCACTAGGGCAGGCAGGAAGTACTAGTGGGGCTGGTTGAGGCTACGAATTTGGCCCCAAACGCCCGTCCGGAGGCGGCGGCCGCACAGGTAGCAGCCGCTGGAGTTCCCCCGCCGCAGCCGACCACCGCAGCCATTAACGGCCCCCGCGTCCCATCACGCGCACATGCACAGGTAGAGAACGAGGCGGGAGGAGAAGAGGGAGGAGTATTAAGGGAGATCCTCACCTGAAACAACGGAGAGCAGTGCGCGTTCGGGGGAGGACCTGAACGGAGTCCCCGGGTCGAGTGGGGCACGATTGACGGCCGGCGGCGGCGTCCTGTGAGGGAACGGGATAGGGTGGTGTGAGAACTGAGAGAGGATGCGGAAATGAATGATGAAAGGGGCGACGGCCCGTACCTGGGATCGGTTGCCGGCGGGGGGGCGGGAGGCCGGCGGACGGCGGCAGAGAGAGAAAACTAGAAGAGGGGGTGTCCGTTTCCCTGTGTCATCAGTTCCGAATGGATTTTAGCGGCTTCCAGCCTTCCACTGAGGTTTTGCTTTGCCGCTGTAGTGTTTGTTTGGAGAAAACAAAGACGACCATGGGTTTTTGGGTTCCAGGCTGCGCGCCGGTACGTCCAATGTTGCCGGCCTGCGTCCGTCGTGTGATCTAGAAAATGTTTTCTTAATAAAAGACACTACATTGAAACATTTTTTTTTGCAAAAAGCATTTCCTAAAGGATTTAGCGAAAGTGTTTTATTCAAAATATTTTCTAAAAAATAAATGACAAGTGAAAATAAAATTTTAGGATTTTTTTTAAAAGATGCAATACATTCTTAAAGAATAGGAAGTTGCTGTTGTCCGGGGTCTAGGAGCATGGGATCTTTTTTACTGGGAGAGCAAGTATGCGCTTTGCATTCTAAATACCAAAGTCTTATTTGATGCTTGTGCATCGCAGCATGCAAATTCCGACCGCGGTTGAGCCCACATCCAAATTATCGTCTTCCTCCATGAGACTGAAGAGCTAGAGTCGAAGAAGAGAGGTTAAGGGTCTGTTTGCTTCGTTTCCAGAGTTGGCCGCACCTAGACTTCGGCAGCGCCCGAAGTGTGGCGCTCGTTTTCAACGCCATGCTTTTGGCGAGATTTGGCTTGAAAATGAACTAGCACTTGCATGTGAGACTTGCGGCGTGCCGCAAGTGCGGAAGCGCACCAAACGCGCGCCAAAAGTGCGGCGCGGGCGGTGCGGCGCGGTGCGGCGTGGTGAGGAAGCGAACCAAACGCACCCTAAGGTTTGTGGGGTTTGGGGGAGGGGTTCTATGGCCATCAGAGTTAGAAAGGAAGCTTCAGGAAGGATGCAGGTCAGACCAGTGAGGTAGCAAGTTGTGGATAGGGGTAGGGGCAAGGGACGCCCAAGTAAAAATGCGTGGGGTAGAAGCAGCGGGGCAGAATGTAGGCGGCAATGTGGAAGTGGCAGGGGTAATCATGGCTAGTGGTCGCAAGTGGCATGTCTATGGCGCCGGGGACAAAGCCACTGTCAATGGGGAGGCAGATGTGGGGTGACAGTGTGAGAGGCGGGAGATCTGAGAAGAAAAGTGGAAGAGGTAAAAGGATACGAGAAGCTGCGAGGAAGAAGAAGATGAGCTTTGATAGCCTTACCGATGCCGACACAGTGAATAAGAGCCTTGACATAAATAACAGACTTCATTATTAATATAGCAAAAGATGTTATGTTCAATGGGGAATGTTTGATTCATTTGTAAATAATTTTCAAAAAGTAATGTCTGAATTCAACATTCATTGTACAAGTGAAAGGAATTTACTATGGTATAAGTGCATCTTGAAATTAATCATGTTTTCACGTGTACAATGCTATCAAGCAATGGCTTTCCAAGGTGGTCTCGTGTTGTTATCCTAAGTCATGCACCGTGAACAAACTTCAGAAATGATTAGACATCACGTTAGGAAGATGCACAAGATCATGGACCCCATAGATGAAACAAAGTGACAAAATGTTTGTCAAAGCACTTTGAGAATTTCTCATAACAAAAATTTCAAAATAACATGACAAAGATACAAAAATTTATTTTGTTCTTACTAACATAGATACACATCACAAATATGTGCGTCCGCCTACTCCATAGAAATTACTAACCCACCATGAATAGAACATGAGCAAGGAAATGGGTGAAGAACATAGAATATATCACGAAATATGAGCAAGAAATGGATGAAGAACATAGAATATCATGAAACATGAGCAAGAAAATGGACGAAGAACATAGGATATCATGAAAAGTGAATATATGTCCACATACATTGATTGAATGTGGTCTATTGATCCTAAATGCATGGGATGAAGATGAAGGATGTAGAGATGGTGATGGTGCCTCTTCACTTCCGTAGAACTATCATGGGGGTGATAGCTCCTTTAATGACTTGATATCACAGCCCGCAAAAAAAATGACTTGATATCACATTCCTCTTTACTATAGATGGAATCACCCTACATAGGCATGAATATGGTTTTACTACATTTTAGTAGATTAAATGTTGTATTGGGACTTTTGTGAAAGCTACTAGTTTTGACTTGGGAAATACATGAGGAATACTCATGAAATTTGGGTATGGCAACCCCATATTAAGTTGTTCTCGACGGAGGCATAGACTATATTTTAGTTCCCAATTTATCTATTGTTTAGGTTAATCTTGTAGTGTGCATACTCTAGTAGAAATCAATTTTTTTAGATGATTGAAATGGACTTAAATAAAATGGCTATTGACAAACAAAGAAGAAGATTATTATTGAAGGGACAAAATAGGATAATGGGCGTAATTGTTTAGCTTCTACCCTAGGGTTTGTCGACCAATCCAACCTAGAGGACTAGGAGCGCATGATTTGTCTACCCTTGGATGGGCTCTTCATATGTGGGTTTGGCTCCATAAGACCAAGCCATTAATAACCATAAATAAATAGCACTTGTGACACCCGCACCCAAAATCTACTTATAGCCTAGCTTCTCACGTGGAATGGGTATGCATACACTTTCATCCCTGTTTCATATAGTGTCAACCCAGTGTGGTGCTATGTTTAGAGCGATAAAAATTATAAGCTAACCTGAACCTATCTAAAAAACTGATGTGGGGCTAATTCTTCTAGAACACAACACATGGGCCACAAGGATGGAAACCAGTAATACTAATGGGGCAAGGTATTACATTCTCCCACCAGAAAACACTAATGGGTGAGGTATTACATTCTCCCCTCCTTTAGGTTTGATGCCCTCTATAGCTTATCGCACTCACTTGGAACATGCCTGCATATGTGTAGGACCTCTCTTTCACTTTTTTCCCCACTTCATGTAAAAGGGTTAACCTGGAAGTGCTATGTTTGGAGCGATAAGGAATATAAACTAGACCAGACCTATTTAAACAACCAATGTGAGATTAATTCTACCAGAACTGGACCAAACCTATGTAAACAACCAAGCCATTAATAACCATAAATAAATAGCACTTGTGACACCCGCACCCAAAATCTACTTATAGCCTATCTGTGGTCCATGTGCTGTGTTATGGTAGAATTAATCTTACATTGGTTGTTTACATAGGTTTGGTCCAGTTCTGGTAGAATTAATCTCACATTGGTTGTTTAAATAGGTCTGGTCTAGTTTATATTCCTTATCGCTCCAAACATAGCACTTCCAGGTTAACCCTTTTACATGAAGTGGGGAAAAAAGTGAAAGAGAGGTCCTACACATATGCAGGCATGTTCCAAGTGAGTGCGATAAGCTATAGAGGGCATCAAACCTAAAGGAGGGGAGAATGTAATACCTCACCCATTAGTGTTTTCTGGTGGGAGAATGTAATACCTTGCCCCATTAGTATTACTGGTTTCCATCCTTGTGGCCCATGTGTTGTGTTCTAGAAGAATTAGCCCCACATCAGTTTTTTAGATAGGTTCAGGTTAGCTTATAATTTTTATCGCTCTAAACATAGCACCACACTGGGTTGACACTATATGAAACAGGGATGAAAGTGTATGCATACCCATTCCACGTGAGAAGCTAGGCTATAAGTAGATTTTGGGTGCGGGTGTCACAAGTGCTATTTATTTATGGTTATTAATGGCTTGGTCTTATGGAGCCAAACCCACATATGAAGAGCCCATCCAAGGGTAGACAAATCATGCGCTCCTAGTCCTCTAGGTTGGATTGGTCGACAAACCCTAGGGTAGAAGCTAAACAATTACGCCCATTATCCTATTTTGTCCCTTCAATAATAATCTTCTTCTTTGTTTGTCAATAGCCATTTTATTTAAGTCCATTTCAATCATCTAAAAAAATTGATTTCTACTAGAGTATGCACACTACAAGATTAACCTAAACAATAGATAAATTGGGAACTAAAATATAGTCTATGCCTCCGTCGAGAACAACTTAATATGGGGTTGCCATACCCAAATTTCATGAGTATTCCTCATGTATTTCCCAAGTCAAAACTAGTAGCTTTCACAAAAGTCCCAATACAACATTTAATCTACTAAAATGTAGTAAAACCATATTCATGCCTATGTAGGGTGATTCCATCTATAGTAAAGAGGAATGTGATATCAAGTCATTTTTTTTGCGGGCTGTGATATCAAGTCATTAAAGGAGCTATCACCCCCATGATAGTTCTACGGAAGTGAAGAGGCACCATCACCATCTCTACATCCTTCATCTTCATCCCATGCATTTAGGATCAATAGACCACATTCAATCAATGTATGTGGACATATATTCACTTTTCATGATATCCTATGTTCTTCGTCCATTTTCTTGCTCATGTTTCATGATATTCTATGTTCTTCATCCATTTCTTGCTCATATTTCGTGATATTCTATGTTCTTCACCCATTTCCTTGCTCATGTTCTATTCATGGTGGGTTAGTAATTTCTATGGAGTAGGCGGACGCACATATTTGTGATGTGTATCTATGTTAGTAAGAACAAAATAAATTTTTGTATCTTTGTCATGTTATTTTGAAATTTTTGTTATGAGAAATTCTCAAAAGTGCTTTGACAAACATTTTGTCACTTTGTTTCATCTATGGGGTCCATGATCTTGTGCATCTTCCTAACGTGATGTCTAATCATTTCTGAAGTTTGTTCACGGTGCATGACTTAGGATAACAACACGAGACCACCTTGGAAAGCCATTGCTTGATAGCATTGTACACGTGAAAACATGATTAATTTCAAGATGCACTTATACCATAGTAAATTCCTTTCACTTGTACAATGAATGTTGAATTCAGACATTACTTTTTGAAAATTATTTACAAATGAATCAAACATTCCCCATTGAACATAACATCTTTTGCTATATTAATAATGAAGTCTGTTATTTATGTCAAGGCTCTTATTCACTGTGTCGGCATCGGTAAGGCTATCAAAGCTCATCTTCTTCTTCCTCGCAGCTTCTCGTATCCTTTTACCTCTTCCACTTTTCTTCTCAGATCTCCCGCCTCTCACACTGTCACCCCACATCTGCCTCCCCATTGACAGTGGCTTTGTCCCCGGCGCCATAGACATGCCACTTGCGACCACTAGCCATGATTACCCCTGCCACTTCCACATTGCCGCCTACATTCTGCCCCGCTGCTTCTACCCCACGCATTTTTACTTGGGCGTCCCTTGCCCCTACCCCTATCCACAACTTGCTACCTCACTGGTCTGACCTGCATCCTTCCTGAAGCTTCCTTTCTAACTCTGATGGCCATAGAACCCCTCCCCCAAACCCCACAAACCTTAGGGTGCGTTTGGTTCGCTTCCTCACCACGCCGCACCGCGCCGCACCGCCCGCGCCGCACTTTTGGCGCGCGTTTGGTGCGCTTCCGCACTTGCGGCACGCCGCAAGTCTCACATGCAAGTGCTAGTTCATTTTCAAGCCAAATCTCGCCAAAAGCATGGCGTTGAAAACGAGCGCCACACTTCGGGCGCTGCCGAAGTCTAGGTGCGGCCAACTCTGGAAACGAAGCAAACAGACCCTTAACCTCTCTTCTTCGACTCTAGCTCTTCAGTCTCATGGAGGAAGACGATAATTTGGATGTGGGCTCAACCGCGGTCGGAATTTGCATGCTGCGATGCACAAGCATCAAATAAGACTTTGGTATTTAGAATGCAAAGCGCATACTTGCTCTCCCAGTAAAAAAGATCCCATGCTCCTAGACCCCGGACAACAGCAACTTCCTATTCTTTAAGAATGTATTGCATCTTTTAAAAAAAATCCTAAAATTTTATTTTCACTTGTCATTTATTTTTTAGAAAATATTTTGAATAAAACACTTTCGCTAAATCCTTTAGGAAATGCTTTTTGCAAAAAAAAATGTTTCAATGTAGTGTCTTTTATTAAGAAAACATTTTCTAGATCACACGACGGACGCAGGCCGGCAACATTGGACGTACCGGCGCGCAGCCTGGAACCCAAAAACCCATGGTCGTCTTTGTTTTCTCCAAACAAACACTACAGCGGCAAAGCAAAACCTCAGTGGAAGGCTGGAAGCCGCTAAAATCCATTCGGAACTGATGACACAGGGAAACGGACACCCCCTCTTCTAGTTTTCTCTCTCTGCCGCCGTCCGCCGGCCTCCCGCCCCCCGCCGGCAACCGATCCCAGGTACGGGCCGTCGCCCCTTTCATCATTCATTTCCGCATCCTCTCTCAGTTCTCACACCACCCTATCCCGTTCCCTCACAGGACGCCGCCGCCGGCCGTCAATCGTGCCCCACTCGACCCGGGGACTCCGTTCAGGTCCTCCCCCGAACGCGCACTGCTCTCCGTTGTTTCAGGTGAGGATCTCCCTTAATACTCCTCCCTCTTCTCCTCCCGCCTCGTTCTCTACCTGTGCATGTGCGCGTGATGGGACGCGGGGGCCGTTAATGGCTGCGGTGGTCGGCTGCGGCGGGGGAACTCCAGCGGCTGCTACCTGTGCGGCCGCCGCCTCCGGACGGGCGTTTGGGGCCAAATTCGTAGCCTCAACCAGCCCCACTAGTACTTCCTGCCTGCCCTAGTGGCTGTGATCCTAGCACTGTGTTCCGTTTCGATTTCTGCACCGCGTGTTGACGACATCAGACAGAGAGAGAGATGAGGGTGGAGCACCAAGTCGATTTCCCCATCTTATTTTGGATCTGTTTTCCCATCTTATTTCGTGATGCTACCTGTGTCAGTACAATGGTTACTGTGGTGCGGATGGGATGATATATTGATATCCTATTTTTAGGACAGCCTTTACCTGTCATCTCTGTTTAAAAAGGCGGCGCCTAGCTCCATTTCTAGGCTCTTTCACGCATAGATATGTTTTGGGCTTAGGTATTCATGAAATTTTCCATTTTTAGGACAGCCTTACCTGTCATCTCTGTTTAAAAAGGTGGCGCCTAGCTCCATTTCTAGGCTCTTTCACGCATAGATATGTTTTGGGCTTATGTATTCATGAAATTAGGAAAATTTAGAGATCGGCAAAAATGAGTCATGGTAATATTACTCATGGATGCATGATAACATCAACTTTTTTAACCTAATATGCTAGGTTTCCTTTATTTAGTATATACATATGGCATTTCTCTAACCATCCACATAAAAGTATAAACGCTTACGCACGTCTAGTTCCTAGGCAGAGCCCAACTGCTTGCCTAGCACTTTTTAATACACTGCCTGTCATCAGCAGTGATGTGCTCTGATATTGTGCACTGTTGTGTATCTTCCATTGTGCAATATGCAGTCACTCAGATTTGTATCTGCTCTGGGCTCCTTTTACCAGCATGACTCGTCCGGGGGAGCAACGGTACTAAGTACCTGTAACGCAAATCTATTCAAAACTCCCCCCCCCTTCCTCTCTCTCTCTCTCTCTCTAAAATGATGCGAATTTCATGGATTCCCATTTCTCTCTGCTTGGGTGGTGTTCTATTCTATGCATTTGTGGCATCTAATAAGCTTTTTGAAATAGTCCAAGCATGTCTTACAATGTGCACCATCTCTTTCGGTCTTTCCTTTTGTTTTGCAGTTAAAAACATGACTGCTCAGACAAAGAAGAGGGGTGCTACGGAAAATGGGGATGGTGGTGTTGGTTTGGGTCTTGCTGCCTTCATTGCAAACAATGAGGATGTGGGTCCCATAGTCCGGCATGCTTTCGAGTCTGGGAAGCCCGAAGCCCTCTTGCACAGCCTCCAGAACATCGTGAAGAAGAAAGAGGTTGAGATTGAAGAGATTTGTAGACTCCACTACGAGGAATTTATCCTTGCAGTCGATGAGCTTCGTGCGGTCCTGGTTGATGCTGATGAGCTTAAGGGCACATTGTCTGATGAGAACCTGCGGTTGCAAGAGGTTGCTAGCGCCTTGCTACTGAAGCTTGATGAGCTTCTTGAGATCTATTCTGTAAACAGTAATGTTGGGGAAGCCCTAGCTACATTGAAGATTTGTCTGCAAGTAACCAGTCTCTGCAAGATATGCAACAGGGACATTGCCGAAGCAAAATTACTTTCTGCGTTGAAAACATTGGAGTTGATTGAGAAGGACTACCTGCAAAATATTCCACTGAAGCTGCTGAAAAAGGTTATTCATAAACAAATTCCTATGGTAAAGCTGTACATTGAGAAGAGAGTTTGTAGTGAGTTTAATGAGTGGCTTGTGTATATCAGAAGGACTGCTAAGGAGATTGGGCAGGTCGCAATAGACCAGACATCTCTGACTCGTCTGAAAGATGAGGGAACGTGTGCCCGACAGAGGGAAGCAGAAGAATCTAGCCGTGTTGGGTTTGACATGAATGCTTACACCTTGGATGTGGAGCACATGGCTGAGGAAGCAGTGCGGGAATTTGATCTTGTGCCAGTGTACAGAGCACACCATATCCACATAGGCCTTGGTCTTGGGGAGAAGTTTCGAGAATATTACTACAATAACAGGCTCATGCAACTCAATTTGGACTTGCAAATTTCTACATCACAACCCTTTGTTGAGTCCTATCAACCTTTCCTTGCTCAGGTAGCTGGCTTTTTTATTATTGAGGACCGTGTCCTTCGAACTGCAGATGGGCTTCTATCTGAGAGCCAGGTTGATACAATGTTGGAAACAGCCATTTCTAAAGTTACTCTGATCTTAGAGGAACAGTTCTCCCGCATTGATGCTGCCAACCACCTCCTCCTCATAAAAGGATATGTCAGTCTTTTTGGTGCAACCTTGAAGAAATATGGGTACCGATCCATGTCACTGGTTGAAATTCTTGACAAAACTAGGGACAAGTATCTTGAACTTCTTCTTTCTGACTGCTGGAAGAAGCTCAATGATGCCTTTTCTAAAGACTCATATGAGAGGATGGTTATAAAGAAGGAAAATGAATATGACACAAATATAGCAGCATTCCAACTTGAACCCGTTGATGGAGTACCAAATTTGCCATATGTTGCTCCATTTTCCTCCTCTGTTCCCAATGCTTGTCGTATTGTGCGTTATTTCATTGAGGAGTTGGTCAGCTACTTGTCACACAGTGGTAGCATAAACATCTATGATGTGGTGAAAAGTTACTTAGACAAGTTCTTGATTGAGACGTTGAATGATGGTTTTCTGAACCTGATACATGGTGGTTCCCTGGAATTTCCACAGGTGGTGCAGATTGCAGGAAATATTGCCATTCTTGAGCAGTCCTGTGATATGTTCCTTTGGCATGCTGCTCGACTTTGTGGTGTCCCTAGGTGCCTCCTTGAGAAGCCCCATTCTGGTTTGACTGCTAGAGCTGTGCTCAAAGCCTCCAGGAATGCAGCATACAATGGATTAATTACTTTGGTCAATTCCAAGATTGATGAGTTTATGTTGCAGTTGACTAGCATCAATTGGACTCTGGAGGAAGCTCCAGAGCATGCAAATGACTACATGAACGAAGTTATTATCTATCTTCATGAGGTGGTATCTTCTGGGCAGCAGATTGTACCAAGAGATGCCTTATTCAAGGTTGTATATGGTGCACTAAGCCACATCTCAGATTCTATAACAACGGTACTTCTTAGTGACCGGGTGAAAAGGTTCAACGCAAATGCTGTTGCTAGTATTGACATTGATCTGAAAGTGTTGGAAAGGTTTGCTGATGACACATACCGCATGACTGGGTTTTCGGACCTGAGAAAGGAAACAAGTTTCAGAGATTGTCTAGCCGAAATAAGGCAGCTAATAAATCTTCTGCTAAGTAACCAACCTGAAAGCTTTGTGAATCCTGTAACCAGGGAGCAGAATTATGGAGCCTTAGACCACAAGAAGGTGGCAATAATTTGTGACAAGTTCAAGGATGCCCCTGACAGTTTGTTCGGGAGCCTTTCAAGCCGAGCCACAGCGCAGAGCGCCCGGAAGAAATCCCTGGATGTGCTGAAGAGAAGGTTGAAGGATTTTAGCTGAGATTAGCTGTGCTACATCATTAAATAAGCTAGTACTCAGTTTTAGGAAAACAATGGTTCAGCGCAAGTCTTACCATTTCAAACTTCTTTCCATCCTTCTTTATTCCCTTTTTAATCAACTTCCGTTTCGCATTTGGGCGAAATCCTTGGATGTGCTGAAGAGAAGGTTAAAGGATTTTAGCTGTGATTAGCTGAGCTAGATCATTAAATAAGCTAGTACTCTGCTTAGGAAGACAATGGTCCGGTGTAAGTCTTAGCCATTTCAAATTTCTTTCCATCCTTATTTATTCCCTTTTTAATCTGCTTCCGTTTCGTGTTCGTTTTGGAGCTAATGTAGCCGTGGTGATCTGTATAGATGAAAAATTTTCGTCATGATTATGATCAGTACACGTTGTTGTGATGTCGGGAAACAAGGTAACTTGGTGCCGCAAAACCACCGTCACATATCATGGAAGAACTTGTAGGTTTTGACATCGAGCGCGATCGACCTGATTGCGCCGATGCATGCCAGGGCACCTATGATCGAGAACAAGATCGCGACAGCAGCGCCGATCATCTTCACAGCACACTGCAATCCTGGGTTATCAGGCATCGTCCTAGCAGTTTTGAGAAGTGCCAATGCAGGCAGCACGAAGTCCAAAGGGGTGAACCCAATTGCTCCGCAGACTGCTACGAAGTCCCCAAAGAAGGGCATTGCTGCGGAGAATAGGGTGATCACGGCCATGTATGCAGACGTGTATGTCAGCCGGCACAGGCAGGATCTGCAGCTCCTGTTCTTCGCCTGAACCTGCTCTTCGAAGTGCGCAAACGTCGGCCTGCAGTATATCTTGGCGAAGAAGTAGGGTTACTTGATGGTTATGCCACCAGATTGATTGCAGATGGGAACAGCAGGTGTTTAGTTTACCTGAAAGCAACCTGCTATCTGAATGACTGCAAACAGGTTTGCCATTACAGTTGCCCATCTTGGGGCTGTGAAGATGATCGGCGCTGCTGTCGCGATCTTGTTCTCGATCATAGGTGCCCTGGCA
Source organism: Tripidium arundinaceum (assembly GCA_030439765.1). Taxonomy (NCBI): domain Eukaryota; kingdom Viridiplantae; phylum Streptophyta; class Magnoliopsida; order Poales; family Poaceae; genus Tripidium; species Tripidium arundinaceum. Next base: position 6,473 of record JAHUYU010003182.1, on the reverse strand, counting down.
TGCATCGGCGCAATCAGGTCGATCGCGCTCGATGTCAAAACCTACAAGTTCTTCCATGATATGTGACGGTGGTTTTGCGGCACCAAGTTACCTTGTTTCCCGACATCACAACAACGTGTACTGATCATAATCATGACGAAAATTTTTCATCTATACAGATCACCACGGCTACATTAGCTCCAAAACGAACACGAAACGGAAGCAGATTAAAAAGGGAATAAATAAGGATGGAAAGAAATTTGAAATGGCTAAGACTTACACCGGACCATTGTCTTCCTAAGCAGAGTACTAGCTTATTTAATGATCTAGCTCAGCTAATCACAGCTAAAATCCTTTAACCTTCTCTTCAGCACATCCAAGGATTTCGCCCAAATGCGAAACGGAAGTTGATTAAAAAGGGAATAAAGAAGGATGGAAAGAAGTTTGAAATGGTAAGACTTGCGCTGAACCATTGTTTTCCTAAAACTGAGTACTAGCTTATTTAATGATGTAGCACAGCTAATCTCAGCTAAAATCCTTCAACCTTCTCTTCAGCACATCCAGGGATTTCTTCCGGGCGCTCTGCGCTGTGGCTCGGCTTGAAAGGCTCCCGAACAAACTGTCAGGGGCATCCTTGAACTTGTCACAAATTATTGCCACCTTCTTGTGGTCTAAGGCTCCATAATTCTGCTCCCTGGTTACAGGATTCACAAAGCTTTCAGGTTGGTTACTTAGCAGAAGATTTATTAGCTGCCTTATTTCGGCTAGACAATCTCTGAAACTTGTTTCCTTTCTCAGGTCCGAAAACCCAGTCATGCGGTATGTGTCATCAGCAAACCTTTCCAACACTTTCAGATCAATGTCAATACTAGCAACAGCATTTGCGTTGAACCTTTTCACCCGGTCACTAAGAAGTACCGTTGTTATAGAATCTGAGATGTGGCTTAGTGCACCATATACAACCTTGAATAAGGCATCTCTTGGTACAATCTGCTGCCCAGAAGATACCACCTCATGAAGATAGATAATAACTTCGTTCATGTAGTCATTTGCATGCTCTGGAGCTTCCTCCAGAGTCCAATTGATGCTAGTCAACTGCAACATAAACTCATCAATCTTGGAATTGACCAAAGTAATTAATCCATTGTATGCTGCATTCCTGGAGGCTTTGAGCACAGCTCTAGCAGTCAAACCAGAATGGGGCTTCTCAAGGAGGCACCTAGGGACACCACAAAGTCGAGCAGCATGCCAAAGGAACATATCACAGGACTGCTCAAGAATGGCAATATTTCCTGCAATCTGCACCACCTGTGGAAATTCCAGGGAACCACCATGTATCAGGTTCAGAAAACCATCATTCAACGTCTCAATCAAGAACTTGTCTAAGTAACTTTTCACCACATCATAGATGTTTATGCTACCACTGTGTGACAAGTAGCTGACCAACTCCTCAATGAAATAACGCACAATACGACAAGCATTGGGAACAGAGGAGGAAAATGGAGCAACATATGGCAAATTTGGTACTCCATCAACGGGTTCAAGTTGGAATGCTGCTATATTTGTGTCATATTCATTTTCCTTCTTTATAACCATCCTCTCATATGAGTCTTTAGAAAAGGCATCATTGAGCTTCTTCCAGCAGTCAGAAAGAAGAAGTTCAAGATACTTGTCCCTAGTTTTGTCAAGAATTTCAACCAGTGACATGGATCGGTACCCATATTTCTTCAAGGTTGCACCAAAAAGACTGACATATCCTTTTATGAGGAGGAGGTGGTTGGCAGCATCAATGCGGGAGAACTGTTCCTCTAAGATCAGAGTAACTTTAGAAATGGCTGTTTCCAACATTGTATCAACCTGGCTCTCAGATAGAAGCCCATCTGCAGTTCGAAGGACACGGTCCTCAATAATAAAAAAGCCAGCTACCTGAGCAAGGAAAGGTTGATAGGACTCAACAAAGGGTTGTGATGTAGAAATTTGCAAGTCCAAATTGAGTTGCATGAGCCTGTTATTGTAGTAATATTCTCGAAACTTCTCCCCAAGACCAAGGCCTATGTGGATATGGTGTGCTCTGTACACTGGCACAAGATCAAATTCCCGCACTGCTTCCTCAGCCATGTGCTCCACATCCAAGGTGTAAGCATTCATGTCAAACCCAACACGGCTAGATTCTTCTGCTTCCCTCTGTCGGGCACACGTTCCCTCATCTTTCAGACGAGTCAGAGATGTCTGGTCTATTGCGACCTGCCCAATCTCCTTAGCAGTCCTTCTGATATACACAAGCCACTCATTAAACTCACTACAAACTCTCTTCTCAATGTACAGCTTTACCATAGGAATTTGTTTATGAATAACCTTTTTCAGCAGCTTCAGTGGAATATTTTGCAGGTAGTCCTTCTCAATCAACTCCAATGTTTTCAACGCAGAAAGTAATTTTGCTTCGGCAATGTCCCTGTTGCATATCTTGCAGAGACTGGTTACTTGCAGACAAATCTTCAATGTAGCTAGGGCTTCCCCAACATTACTGTTTACAGAATAGATCTCAAGAAGCTCATCAAGCTTCAGTAGCAAGGCGCTAGCAACCTCTTGCAACCGCAGGTTCTCATCAGACAATGTGCCCTTAAGCTCATCAGCATCAACCAGGACCGCACGAAGCTCATCGACTGCAAGGATAAATTCCTCGTAGTGGAGTCTACAAATCTCTTCAATCTCAACCTCTTCCATTGTGCAATATGCAGTCACTCAGATTTGTATCTGCTCTGGGCTCCTTTTACCAGCATGACTCGTCCGGGGGAGCAACGGTACTAAGTACCTGTAACGCAAATCTATTCAAAACTCCCCCCCCCTTCCTCTCTCTCTCTCTCTCTCTAAAATGATGCGAATTTCATGGATTCCCATTTCTCTCTGCTTGGGTGGTGTTCTATTCTATGCATTTGTGGCATCTAATAAGCTTTTTGAAATAGTCCAAGCATGTCTTACAATGTGCACCATCTCTTTCGGTCTTTCCTTTTGTTTTGCAGTTAAAAACATGACTGCTCAGACAAAGAAGAGGGGTGCTACGGAAAATGGGGATGGTGGTGTTGGTTTGGGTCTTGCTGCCTTCATTGCAAACAATGAGGATGTGGGTCCCATAGTCCGGCATGCTTTCGAGTCTGGGAAGCCCGAAGCCCTCTTGCACAGCCTCCAGAACATCGTGAAGAAGAAAGAGGTTGAGATTGAAGAGATTTGTAGACTCCACTACGAGGAATTTATCCTTGCAGTCGATGAGCTTCGTGCGGTCCTGGTTGATGCTGATGAGCTTAAGGGCACATTGTCTGATGAGAACCTGCGGTTGCAAGAGGTTGCTAGCGCCTTGCTACTGAAGCTTGATGAGCTTCTTGAGATCTATTCTGTAAACAGTAATGTTGGGGAAGCCCTAGCTACATTGAAGATTTGTCTGCAAGTAACCAGTCTCTGCAAGATATGCAACAGGGACATTGCCGAAGCAAAATTACTTTCTGCGTTGAAAACATTGGAGTTGATTGAGAAGGACTACCTGCAAAATATTCCACTGAAGCTGCTGAAAAAGGTTATTCATAAACAAATTCCTATGGTAAAGCTGTACATTGAGAAGAGAGTTTGTAGTGAGTTTAATGAGTGGCTTGTGTATATCAGAAGGACTGCTAAGGAGATTGGGCAGGTCGCAATAGACCAGACATCTCTGACTCGTCTGAAAGATGAGGGAACGTGTGCCCGACAGAGGGAAGCAGAAGAATCTAGCCGTGTTGGGTTTGACATGAATGCTTACACCTTGGATGTGGAGCACATGGCTGAGGAAGCAGTGCGGGAATTTGATCTTGTGCCAGTGTACAGAGCACACCATATCCACATAGGCCTTGGTCTTGGGGAGAAGTTTCGAGAATATTACTACAATAACAGGCTCATGCAACTCAATTTGGACTTGCAAATTTCTACATCACAACCCTTTGTTGAGTCCTATCAACCTTTCCTTGCTCAGGTAGCTGGCTTTTTTATTATTGAGGACCGTGTCCTTCGAACTGCAGATGGGCTTCTATCTGAGAGCCAGGTTGATACAATGTTGGAAACAGCCATTTCTAAAGTTACTCTGATCTTAGAGGAACAGTTCTCCCGCATTGATGCTGCCAACCACCTCCTCCTCATAAAAGGATATGTCAGTCTTTTTGGTGCAACCTTGAAGAAATATGGGTACCGATCCATGTCACTGGTTGAAATTCTTGACAAAACTAGGGACAAGTATCTTGAACTTCTTCTTTCTGACTGCTGGAAGAAGCTCAATGATGCCTTTTCTAAAGACTCATATGAGAGGATGGTTATAAAGAAGGAAAATGAATATGACACAAATATAGCAGCATTCCAACTTGAACCCGTTGATGGAGTACCAAATTTGCCATATGTTGCTCCATTTTCCTCCTCTGTTCCCAATGCTTGTCGTATTGTGCGTTATTTCATTGAGGAGTTGGTCAGCTACTTGTCACACAGTGGTAGCATAAACATCTATGATGTGGTGAAAAGTTACTTAGACAAGTTCTTGATTGAGACGTTGAATGATGGTTTTCTGAACCTGATACATGGTGGTTCCCTGGAATTTCCACAGGTGGTGCAGATTGCAGGAAATATTGCCATTCTTGAGCAGTCCTGTGATATGTTCCTTTGGCATGCTGCTCGACTTTGTGGTGTCCCTAGGTGCCTCCTTGAGAAGCCCCATTCTGGTTTGACTGCTAGAGCTGTGCTCAAAGCCTCCAGGAATGCAGCATACAATGGATTAATTACTTTGGTCAATTCCAGGGAACCACCATGTATCAGGTTCAGAAAACCATCATTCAACGTCTCAATCAAGAACTTGTCTAAGTAACTTTTCACCACATCATAGATGTTTATGCTACCACTGTGTGACAAGTAGCTGACCAACTCCTCAATGAAATAACGCACAATACGACAAGCATTGGGAACAGAGGAGGAAAATGGAGCAACATATGGCAAATTTGGTACTCCATCAACGGGTTCAAGTTGGAATGCTGCTATATTTGTGTCATATTCATTTTCCTTCTTTATAACCATCCTCTCATATGAGTCTTTAGAAAAGGCATCATTGAGCTTCTTCCAGCAGTCAGAAAGAAGAAGTTCAAGATACTTGTCCCTAGTTTTGTCAAGAATTTCAACCAGTGACATGGATCGGTACCCATATTTCTTCAAGGTTGCACCAAAAAGACTGACATATCCTTTTATGAGGAGGAGGTGGTTGGCAGCATCAATGCGGGAGAACTGTTCCTCTAAGATCAGAGTAACTTTAGAAATGGCTGTTTCCAACATTGTATCAACCTGGCTCTCAGATAGAAGCCCATCTGCAGTTCGAAGGACACGGTCCTCAATAATAAAAAAGCCAGCTACCTGAGCAAGGAAAGGTTGATAGGACTCAACAAAGGGTTGTGATGTAGAAATTTGCAAGTCCAAATTGAGTTGCATGAGCCTGTTATTGTAGTAATATTCTCGAAACTTCTCCCCAAGACCAAGGCCTATGTGGATATGGTGTGCTCTGTACACTGGCACAAGATCAAATTCCCGCACTGCTTCCTCAGCCATGTGCTCCACATCCAAGGTGTAAGCATTCATGTCAAACCCAACACGGCTAGATTCTTCTGCTTCCCTCTGTCGGGCACACGTTCCCTCATCTTTCAGACGAGTCAGAGATGTCTGGTCTATTGCGACCTGCCCAATCTCCTTAGCAGTCCTTCTGATATACACAAGCCACTCATTAAACTCACTACAAACTCTCTTCTCAATGTACAGCTTTACCATAGGAATTTGTTTATGAATAACCTTTTTCAGCAGCTTCAGTGGAATATTTTGCAGGTAGTCCTTCTCAATCAACTCCAATGTTTTCAACGCAGAAAGTAATTTTGCTTCGGCAATGTCCCTGTTGCATATCTTGCAGAGACTGGTTACTTGCAGACAAATCTTCAATGTAGCTAGGGCTTCCCCAACATTACTGTTTACAGAATAGATCTCAAGAAGCTCATCAAGCTTCAGTAGCAAGGCGCTAGCAACCTCTTGCAACCGCAGGTTCTCATCAGACAATGTGCCCTTAAGCTCATCAGCATCAACCAGGACCGCACGAAGCTCATCGACTGCAAGGATAAATTCCTCGTAGTGGAGTCTACAAATCTCTTCAATCTCAACCTCTTTCTTCTTCACGATGTTCTGGAGGCTGTGCAAGAGGGCTTCGGGCTTCCCAGACTCGAAAGCATGCCGGACTATGGGACCCACATCCTCATTGTTTGCAATGAAGGCAGCAAGACCCAAACCAACACCACCATCCCCATTTTCCGTAGCACCCCTCTTCTTTGTCTGAGCAGTCATGTTTTTAACTGCAAAACAAAAGGAAAGACCGAAAGAGATGGTGCACATTGTAAGACATGCTTGGACTATTTCAAAAAGCTTATTAGATGCCACAAATGCATAGAATAGAACACCAC
>JAHUYU010003147.1:0-19132 GCA_030439765.1 Tripidium arundinaceum | reverse complement strand
TAAACAAACAGGGCAACTTGCATGGTTTGATACGATTGGATTGTTGGGTCCATGTGGAAGGCTAAGTCTTCTGGACTCATGCATACATCCTGTGATATATGTAGGTTGTATGTACGTACAATAAACTCCTGACAGCATGCAGTTCCTAGCAAGATCTAAGCAGGTGCAGAGACAAGTAGTAGCCGCAATCTTCTCACGCTGCAATTTCATACTAAAAGAAAAGAAACATCACACAGGAAGGAAGGATCTGCTCATGAGTATCCTCCCCAACCACCTTGTGCCTGCTTTATTTGCCATTCCATTTGGTGCAGGAAAAGGAAAACAAACAAAGAGAGTGAGAAAGGGATTGCTCGCAGCTACTTAAACCAAGTCTAATCCTGCAGACCCATCAAGGGAGTTAGAAAGAAAAAGAAGTACGAAAATGTGGACGCGCATGAAACCCTTTTTCTGCTTTCGATCTCTGGTTTCATATTCTTTTAGATTCGACTGATGAGGTACATATGTCTGCTGTGCTCCTTCAACAACCATCTGTTTGCGATTGCTGCCTCTCAATATAAATATTATTATCTGCTCATTATATTATATATACAGATACAAAAACAACAAATTGGACCTTTAGTTTGCTTGTGCGAAAGAGATCGCTCGCATGTACTTAAACCACTGCAGCAAACGAAATCAGGCTGCAGGAACCTATCACCTATGAGTGAAGTGAACAAATCCAAAAAGAAACGGCAAATTGGAGTCACTTTTTTTTTGCTCTTATATCTGTTGTATTATTATTCTCACTTACCTTACAGAGCAAGCCATTGGCCATTGGAGGAGTCCTGTCCGGCTGTCCGGGCGGGCAGTTGTGTGTGATGACGGCAGGGCACACAAAAGGCTCTCACGCTCTCTCTCAATCTCAGAGTACGTACAAGTGTCCACCGGAGGGAGGGAGCCGTGCACGCTAGCTGCAGCTTATTTCACTTGGCTTCACTTCACTCCACTCCACTGCAGAGCAGAGCTGCTTGCTTGCATCAGTTGCATAGCAATATAGCATGAGCAGCAAGTGGATAGGATAGTGGCGGCAGCCGGGAGGCACGGCAAATCTGCAATACAGGTGCAGGAGCAGGAGGAGGAGGCAGGTGCAGGCCCAGCCGCCCAGGCCAGGGCGCAGCTAGCGGCGACCAACCGCTTCCAGTTCCGGGGTCCGGGAGGAGGCCGGGATGGGCGCGGATTTCTGGAGTGGGGTGCAAGCGATTCTCATTCCATTCTCTTTTCTTGTCGCCAAGAATAACATCGTCGATACCCGCCCTGCAGCTACACGAAGAGGAAGGAAAAGGATGATGCGTCGTCAGTGCGTGCGAGCATGCTTGCTGCAGGGTGGTGCCCTGTCCACGTCGACGACAGTGATCCGCTACAGCTACACACACGAGCTAGCCATCGTATCATACTAGATTATTATACTCCTGCTAAGGCTGGTGATCAACGACATTATATTATTTTATTATTAAACAAACGCATAAGTCCAGCTTAGCGCGTTCTGATTATACTAATTATTAGAAGCCTTAAATGAGCTCCCAGTCAATCCTTAGGAGACGTGCCATGTAAAAAGGATAAATTTTAGAAATTCTCACAATAATTACAAATGTCTGGCTTCTAATGTGGTAGACACTAGTCATCATTGCCAACAATAAACATTATATCTATTCTATTTCGTAGAAAAAAAAATCTAGCTCTGCTATTATATAAAGCAACCATCTAAATACCACCTCTATTATTATCAAAAATATATAATTTAAAATAAGCCTCTAATTTATATTTAAGTTACGTACTTCTTTATAAAAGATAATTTAAAATAACCCTATAAATTTGCTTAGAAATTATCCACATCTACCATTAAAAATAATGCATAATAACCCCTAAATTTCTATCTAAATCATATACATATGTTGCTACTATCATATAAAGAAAATAGTTTTATATAACACCCCAAGTGTGGGCTCAGGCTCTGAAAATTGACCCTGCTGATGTCATTGCTTTACCATACGTGATACCCTTTTAGCTGAGTGACAATCCCCTGTGAAGTAGCTGAGAACTAAGACATCAAACAACACCACTCCGCTTGTTTCCGCTTAGCTCTTTGCTACAGTTTGTGTAGTTCAGCATGCGGAGATGTTCCCAACTTTTACAAGTAGCTGTTGCCATAGCTACGTACACCCTCCTAGGCTGGGGCGTGGCCCAGCTGAGTGCTGCGTGGAGACACAAACAGTGTTGGTTGCCAAGAGGTTGGAATCTGTAACAGAGTGGTTAGGTGTTATCGCTGCACAATTTTGATCTGTAAGGTGTAATAGCATTTTTAATACCAAAATGTACATTAGAGAGAGAGGGGCGAGGAGAGGGAAGACTTGAGATTCTTCATTTATAGTAGTTGGATGGATTTGAGCTGCTGCTGCTGGCTGAGATAAATCTGCTTGTGCTTGATTTGTTCCAAAGTTGGCACATCAGCTTACGTAGATGCTGATGTGGCGGTACTTACCTGAGGTCTGTATGGGGTGCCACTGGACGGTCCTCATCCTGCTGCGACGTGCATGAGTGCATCTCCATGACCATGACCAATCATCAATCCAGTTCTCTTGTAAATAAACCATATCATGCAAACTGAAAGGGTCGACAATATCCATCCAGAGCGATTTGTGTGACAGCTCCAAAGAAAACATGCAGATGACCAAATGACTAACAGCGACTCAGACTCACTAAACCACTGCTGACCTTCGCAGTTCACACATGACACAGCCAGCCATGTAAACAGTTTACAACAAGCAAGACGTACAGGTAATAACAGAACAGCAACACTATGACAAGGGTCAAATGGTGTTATTATTGCTAGTTCAAAACTCGCAAGCAGTCTTCACTTCTGATCACAGCTCAGCAATGTGGCACACACGAGGTGACACGACACTCTGGCAGAACCTCAACATCAATGCCGTCGGACAGAGTAAAATTACAGACCTCAGGTAAGTACCGCCACATCAGCATCTACGTAAGCTGATGTGCCAACTTTGGAACAAATCAAGCACAAGCAGATTTATCTCAGCCAGCAGCAGCAGCTCAAATCCATCCAACTACTATAAATGAAGAATCTCAAGTCTTCCCTCTCCTCGCCCCTCTCTCTCTAATGTACATTTTGGTATTAAAAATGCTATTACACCTTACAGATCAAAATTGTGCAGCGATAACACCTAACCACTCTGTTACAGATTCCAACCTCTTGGCAACCAACACTGTTTGTGTCTCCACGCAGCACTCAGCTGGGCCACGCCCCAGCCTAGGAGGGTGTACGTAGCTATGGCAACAGCTACTTGTAAAAGTTGGGAACATCTCCGCATGCTGAACTACACAAACTGTAGCAAAGAGCTAAGCGGAAACAAGCGGAGTGGTGTTGTTTGATGTCTTAGTTCTCAGCTACTTCACAGGGGATTGTCACTCAGCTAAAAGGGTATCACGTATGGTAAAGCAATGACATCAGCAGGGTCAATTTTCAGAGCCTGAGCCCACACTTGGGGTGTTATATAAAACTATTTTCTTTATATGATAGTAGCAACATATGTATATGATTTAGATAGAAATTTAGGGGTTATTATGCATTATTTTTAATGGTAGATGTGGATAATTTCTAAGCAAATTTATAGGGTTATTTTAAATTATCTTTTATAAAGAAGTACGTAACTTAAATATAAATTAGAGGCTTATTTTAAATTATATATTTTTGATAATAATAGAGGTGGTATTTAGATGGTTGCTTTATATAATAGCAGAGCTAGATTTTTTTTTCTACGAAATAGAATAGATATAATGTTTATTGTTGGCAATGATGACTAGTGTCTACCACATTAGAAGCCAGACATTTGTAATTATTGTGAGAATTTCTAAAATTTATCCTTTTTACATGGCACGTCTCCTAAGGATTGACTGGGAGCTCATTTAAGGCTTCTAATAATTAGTATAATCAGAACGCGCTAAGCTGGACTTATGCGTTTGTTTAATAATAAAATAATATAATGTCGTTGATCACCAGCCTTAGCAGGAGTATAATAATCTAGTATGATACGATGGCTAGCTCGTGTGTGTAGCTGTAGCGGATCACTGTCGTCGACGTGGACAGGGCACCACCCTGCAGCAAGCATGCTCGCACGCACTGACGACGCATCATCCTTTTCCTTCCTCTTCGTGTAGCTGCAGGGCGGGTATCGACGATGTTATTCTTGGCGACAAGAAAAGAGAATGGAATGAGAATCGCTTGCACCCCACTCCAGAAATCCGCGCCCATCCCGGCCTCCTCCCGGACCCCGGAACTGGAAGCGGTTGGTCGCCGCTAGCTGCGCCCTGGCCTGGGCGGCTGGGCCTGCACCTGCCTCCTCCTCCTGCTCCTGCACCTGTATTGCAGATTTGCCGTGCCTCCCGGCTGCCGCCACTATCCTATCCACTTGCTGCTCATGCTATATTGCTATGCAACTGATGCAAGCAAGCAGCTCTGCTCTGCAGTGGAGTGGAGTGAAGTGAAGCCAAGTGAAATAAGCTGCAGCTAGCGTGCACGGCTCCCTCCCTCCGGTGGACACTTGTACGTACTCTGAGATTGAGAGAGAGCGTGAGAGCCTTTTGTGTGCCCTGCCGTCATCACACACAACTGCCCGCCCGGACAGCCGGACAGGACTCCTCCAATGGCCAATGGCTTGCTCTGTAAGGTAAGTGAGAATAATAATACAACAGATATAAGAGCAAAAAAAAAGTGACTCCAATTTGCCGTTTCTTTTTGGATTTGTTCACTTCACTCATAGGTGATAGGTTCCTGCAGCCTGATTTCGTTTGCTGCAGTGGTTTAAGTACATGCGAGCGATCTCTTTCGCACAAGCAAACTAAAGGTCCAATTTGTTGTTTTTGTATCTGTATATATAATATAATGAGCAGATAATAATATTTATATTGAGAGGCAGCAATCGCAAACAGATGGTTGTTGAAGGAGCACAGCAGACATATGTACCTCATCAGTCGAATCTAAAAGAATATGAAACCAGAGATCGAAAGCAGAAAAAGGGTTTCATGCGCGTCCACATTTTCGTACTTCTTTTTCTTTCTAACTCCCTTGATGGGTCTGCAGGATTAGACTTGGTTTAAGTAGCTGCGAGCAATCCCTTTCTCACTCTCTTTGTTTGTTTTCCTTTTCCTGCACCAAATGGAATGGCAAATAAAGCAGGCACAAGGTGGTTGGGGAGGATACTCATGAGCAGATCCTTCCTTCCTGTGTGATGTTTCTTTTCTTTTAGTATGAAATTGCAGCGTGAGAAGATTGCGGCTACTACTTGTCTCTGCACCTGCTTAGATCTTGCTAGGAACTGCATGCTGTCAGGAGTTTATTGTACGTACATACAACCTACATATATCACAGGATGTATGCATGAGTCCAGAAGACTTAGCCTTCCACATGGACCCAACAATCCAATCGTATCAAACCATGCAAGTTGCCCTGTTTGTTTACCTTTTTCAACCGGTTTATTAGTCGTACTTTTGGATGGAGGATGGACAGGTGGGTGTGCGGGCCTGTTCGGTTGGTGATTTTTCGGCTGATTCTGACTAATTTAATGGTGTTTCTGTGAGAGAGAATAAACTAAAGTACGACTAATAAACCGGTTGAAAAAGGTAAACAAACAGGGCAACTTGCATGGTTTGATACGATTGGATTGTTGGGTCCATGTGGAAGGCTAAGTCTTCTGGACTCATGCATACATCCTGTGATATATGTAGGTTGTATGTACGTACAATAAACTCCTGACAGCATGCAGTTCCTAGCAAGATCTAAGCAGGTGCAGAGACAAGTAGTAGCCGCAATCTTCTCACGCTGCAATTTCATACTAAAAGAAAAGAAACATCACACAGGAAGGAAGGATCTGCTCATGAGTATCCTCCCCAACCACCTTGTGCCTGCTTTATTTGCCATTCCATTTGGTGCAGGAAAAGGAAAACAAACAAAGAGAGTGAGAAAGGGATTGCTCGCAGCTACTTAAACCAAGTCTAATCCTGCAGACCCATCAAGGGAGTTAGAAAGAAAAAGAAGTACGAAAATGTGGACGCGCATGAAACCCTTTTTCTGCTTTCGATCTCTGGTTTCATATTCTTTTAGATTCGACTGATGAGGTACATATGTCTGCTGTGCTCCTTCAACAACCATCTGTTTGCGATTGCTGCCTCTCAATATAAATATTATTATCTGCTCATTATATTATATATACAGATACAAAAACAACAAATTGGACCTTTAGTTTGCTTGTGCGAAAGAGATCGCTCGCATGTACTTAAACCACTGCAGCAAACGAAATCAGGCTGCAGGAACCTATCACCTATGAGTGAAGTGAACAAATCCAAAAAGAAACGGCAAATTGGAGTCACTTTTTTTTTGCTCTTATATCTGTTGTATTATTATTCTCACTTACCTTACAGAGCAAGCCATTGGCCATTGGAGGAGTCCTGTCCGGCTGTCCGGGCGGGCAGTTGTGTGTGATGACGGCAGGGCACACAAAAGGCTCTCACGCTCTCTCTCAATCTCAGAGTACGTACAAGTGTCCACCGGAGGGAGGGAGCCGTGCACGCTAGCTGCAGCTTATTTCACTTGGCTTCACTTCACTCCACTCCACTGCAGAGCAGAGCTGCTTGCTTGCATCAGTTGCATAGCAATATAGCATGAGCAGCAAGTGGATAGGATAGTGGCGGCAGCCGGGAGGCACGGCAAATCTGCAATACAGGTGCAGGAGCAGGAGGAGGAGGCAGGTGCAGGCCCAGCCGCCCAGGCCAGGGCGCAGCTAGCGGCGACCAACCGCTTCCAGTTCCGGGGTCCGGGAGGAGGCCGGGATGGGCGCGGATTTCTGGAGTGGGGTGCAAGCGATTCTCATTCCATTCTCTTTTCTTGTCGCCAAGAATAACATCGTCGATACCCGCCCTGCAGCTACACGAAGAGGAAGGAAAAGGATGATGCGTCGTCAGTGCGTGCGAGCATGCTTGCTGCAGGGTGGTGCCCTGTCCACGTCGACGACAGTGATCCGCTACAGCTACACACACGAGCTAGCCATCGTATCATACTAGATTATTATACTCCTGCTAAGGCTGGTGATCAACGACATTATATTATTTTATTATTAAACAAACGCATAAGTCCAGCTTAGCGCGTTCTGATTATACTAATTATTAGAAGCCTTAAATGAGCTCCCAGTCAATCCTTAGGAGACGTGCCATGTAAAAAGGATAAATTTTAGAAATTCTCACAATAATTACAAATGTCTGGCTTCTAATGTGGTAGACACTAGTCATCATTGCCAACAATAAACATTATATCTATTCTATTTCGTAGAAAAAAAAATCTAGCTCTGCTATTATATAAAGCAACCATCTAAATACCACCTCTATTATTATCAAAAATATATAATTTAAAATAAGCCTCTAATTTATATTTAAGTTACGTACTTCTTTATAAAAGAATAATTTAAAATAACCCTATAAATTTGCTTAGAAATTATCCACATCTACCATTAAAAATAATGCATAATAACCCCTAAATTTCTATCTAAATCATATACATATGTTGCTACTATCATATAAAGAAAATAGTTTTATATAACACCCCAAGTGTGGGCTCAGGCTCTGAAAATTGACCCTGCTGATGTCATTGCTTTACCATACGTGATACCCTTTTAGCTGAGTGACAATCCCCTGTGAAGTAGCTGAGAACTAAGACATCAAACAACACCACTCCGCTTGTTTCCGCTTAGCTCTTTGCTACAGTTTGTGTAGTTCAGCATGCGGAGATGTTCCCAACTTTTACAAGTAGCTGTTGCCATAGCTACGTACACCCTCCTAGGCTGGGGCGTGGCCCAGCTGAGTGCTGCGTGGAGACACAAACAGTGTTGGTTGCCAAGAGGTTGGAATCTGTAACAGAGTGGTTAGGTGTTATCGCTGCACAATTTTGATCTGTAAGGTGTAATAGCATTTTTAATACCAAAATGTACATTAGAGAGAGAGGGGCGAGGAGAGGGAAGACTTGAGATTCTTCATTTATAGTAGTTGGATGGATTTGAGCTGCTGCTGCTGGCTGAGATAAATCTGCTTGTGCTTGATTTGTTCCAAAGTTGGCACATCAGCTTACGTAGATGCTGATGTGGCGGTACTTACCTGAGGTCTGTAATTTTACTCTGTCCGACGGCATTGATGTTGAGGTTCTGCCAGAGTGTCGTGTCACCTCGTGTGTGCCACATTGCTGAGCTGTGATCAGAAGTGAAGACTGCTTGCGAGTTTTGAACTAGCAATAATAACACCATTTGACCCTTGTCATAGTGTTGCTGTTCTGTTATTACCTGTACGTCTTGCTTGTTGTAAACTGTTTACATGGCTGGCTGTGTCATGTGTGAACTGCGAAGGTCAGCAGTGGTTTAGTGAGTCTGAGTCGCTGTTAGTCATTTGGTCATCTGCATGTTTTCTTTGGAGCTGTCACACAAATCGCTCTGGATGGATATTGTCGACCCTTTCAGTTTGCATGATATGGTTTATTTACAAGAGAACTGGATTGATGATTGGTCATGGTCATGGAGATGCACTCATGCACGTCGCAGCAGGATGAGGACCGTCCAGTGGCACCCCATACAGACCTCAGGTAAGTACCGCCACATCAGCATCTACGTAAGCTGATGTGCCAACTTTGGAACAAATCAAGCACAAGCAGATTTATCTCAGCCAGCAGCAGCAGCTCAAATCCATCCAACTACTATAAATGAAGAATCTCAAGTCTTCCCTCTCCTCGCCCCTCTCTCTCTAATGTACATTTTGGTATTAAAAATGCTATTACACCTTACAGATCAAAATTGTGCAGCGATAACACCTAACCACTCTGTTACAGATTCCAACCTCTTGGCAACCAACACTGTTTGTGTCTCCACGCAGCACTCAGCTGGGCCACGCCCCAGCCTAGGAGGGTGTACGTAGCTATGGCAACAGCTACTTGTAAAAGTTGGGAACATCTCCGCATGCTGAACTACACAAACTGTAGCAAAGAGCTAAGCGGAAACAAGCGGAGTGGTGTTGTTTGATGTCTTAGTTCTCAGCTACTTCACAGGGGATTGTCACTCAGCTAAAAGGGTATCACGTATGGTAAAGCAATGACATCAGCAGGGTCAATTTTCAGAGCCTGAGCCCACACTTGGGGTGTTATATAAAACTATTTTCTTTATATGATAGTAGCAACATATGTATATGATTTAGATAGAAATTTAGGGGTTATTATGCATTATTTTTAATGGTAGATGTGGATAATTTCTAAGCAAATTTATAGGGTTATTTTAAATTATCTTTTATAAAGAAGTACGTAACTTAAATATAAATTAGAGGCTTATTTTAAATTATATATTTTTGATAATAATAGAGGTGGTATTTAGATGGTTGCTTTATATAATAGCAGAGCTAGATTTTTTTTTCTACGAAATAGAATAGATATAATGTTTATTGTTGGCAATGATGACTAGTGTCTACCACATTAGAAGCCAGACATTTGTAATTATTGTGAGAATTTCTAAAATTTATCCTTTTTACATGGCACGTCTCCTAAGGATTGACTGGGAGCTCATTTAAGGCTTCTAATAATTAGTATAATCAGAACGCGCTAAGCTGGACTTATGCGTTTGTTTAATAATAAAATAATATAATGTCGTTGATCACCAGCCTTAGCAGGAGTATAATAATCTAGTATGATACGATGGCTAGCTCGTGTGTGTAGCTGTAGCGGATCACTGTCGTCGACGTGGACAGGGCACCACCCTGCAGCAAGCATGCTCGCACGCACTGACGACGCATCATCCTTTTCCTTCCTCTTCGTGTAGCTGCAGGGCGGGTATCGACGATGTTATTCTTGGCGACAAGAAAAGAGAATGGAATGAGAATCGCTTGCACCCCACTCCAGAAATCCGCGCCCATCCCGGCCTCCTCCCGGACCCCGGAACTGGAAGCGGTTGGTCGCCGCTAGCTGCGCCCTGGCCTGGGCGGCTGGGCCTGCACCTGCCTCCTCCTCCTGCTCCTGCACCTGTATTGCAGATTTGCCGTGCCTCCCGGCTGCCGCCACTATCCTATCCACTTGCTGCTCATGCTATATTGCTATGCAACTGATGCAAGCAAGCAGCTCTGCTCTGCAGTGGAGTGGAGTGAAGTGAAGCCAAGTGAAATAAGCTGCAGCTAGCGTGCACGGCTCCCTCCCTCCGGTGGACACTTGTACGTACTCTGAGATTGAGAGAGAGCGTGAGAGCCTTTTGTGTGCCCTGCCGTCATCACACACAACTGCCCGCCCGGACAGCCGGACAGGACTCCTCCAATGGCCAATGGCTTGCTCTGTAAGGTAAGTGAGAATAATAATACAACAGATATAAGAGCAAAAAAAAAGTGACTCCAATTTGCCGTTTCTTTTTGGATTTGTTCACTTCACTCATAGGTGATAGGTTCCTGCAGCCTGATTTCGTTTGCTGCAGTGGTTTAAGTACATGCGAGCGATCTCTTTCGCACAAGCAAACTAAAGGTCCAATTTGTTGTTTTTGTATCTGTATATATAATATAATGAGCAGATAATAATATTTATATTGAGAGGCAGCAATCGCAAACAGATGGTTGTTGAAGGAGCACAGCAGACATATGTACCTCATCAGTCGAATCTAAAAGAATATGAAACCAGAGATCGAAAGCAGAAAAAGGGTTTCATGCGCGTCCACATTTTCGTACTTCTTTTTCTTTCTAACTCCCTTGATGGGTCTGCAGGATTAGACTTGGTTTAAGTAGCTGCGAGCAATCCCTTTCTCACTCTCTTTGTTTGTTTTCCTTTTCCTGCACCAAATGGAATGGCAAATAAAGCAGGCACAAGGTGGTTGGGGAGGATACTCATGAGCAGATCCTTCCTTCCTGTGTGATGTTTCTTTTCTTTTAGTATGAAATTGCAGCGTGAGAAGATTGCGGCTACTACTTGTCTCTGCACCTGCTTAGATCTTGCTAGGAACTGCATGCTGTCAGGAGTTTATTGTACGTACATACAACCTACATATATCACAGGATGTATGCATGAGTCCAGAAGACTTAGCCTTCCACATGGACCCAACAATCCAATCGTATCAAACCATGCAAGTTGCCCTGTTTGTTTACCTTTTTCAACCGGTTTATTAGTCGTACTTTAGTTTATTCTCTCTCACAGAAACACCATTAAATTAGTCAGAATCAGCCGAAAAATCACCAACCGAACAGGCCCGCACACCCACCTGTCCATCCTCCATCCAAAAGTACAAGGTTTCCAGAAGTATGAAAAGGGAATTAAACAGCAGCAGGAGAGGAGATGGAGGGAGGGAGGAAGCAACTTGCAGGCAGCAAGGAAGGCTCAGCAGAAGAGAAACCCCACAGAGGCAGGCAGGTAGCAGGAGTGGCAAATGATAGATATGATGGCGCCTGACCTAACCCAACTACTATCTCCTCCTTTCCTCTGTCGGTCGGTCAAACCGGTCTCGGATTAAACAGTCGTCGGCCCGGCCGATTCCGCAAATCCATCTCTTTACCCCCATCCCATCCGGCACTGGTCAATGCGTTTTATAGTTTTTGTTTTGTCAGGTGCTGTATACTACAAGTTCGGCATGATTTATTATGGCTGCGGCTGAGATAGAGGAAAGGAGGAGATAGTAGTTGGGTTAGGTCAGGCGCCATCATATCTATCATTTGCCACTCCTGCTACCTGCCTGCCTCTGTGGGGTTTCTCTTCTGCTGAGCCTTCCTTGCTGCCTGCAAGTTGCTTCCTCCCTCCCTCCATCTCCTCTCCTGCTGCTGTTTAATTCCCTTTTCATACTTCTGGAAACCTTGTACTTTTGGATGGAGGATGGACAGGTGGGTGTGCGGGCCTGTTCGGTTGGTGATTTTTCGGCTGATTCTGACTAATTTAATGGTGTTTCTGTGAGAGAGAATAAACTAAAGTACGACTAATAAACCGGTTGAAAAAGGTAAACAAACAGGGCAACTTGCATGGTTTGATACGATTGGATTGTTGGGTCCATGTGGAAGGCTAAGTCTTCTGGACTCATGCATACATCCTGTGATATATGTAGGTTGTATGTACGTACAATAAACTCCTGACAGCATGCAGTTCCTAGCAAGATCTAAGCAGGTGCAGAGACAAGTAGTAGCCGCAATCTTCTCACGCTGCAATTTCATACTAAAAGAAAAGAAACATCACACAGGAAGGAAGGATCTGCTCATGAGTATCCTCCCCAACCACCTTGTGCCTGCTTTATTTGCCATTCCATTTGGTGCAGGAAAAGGAAAACAAACAAAGAGAGTGAGAAAGGGATTGCTCGCAGCTACTTAAACCAAGTCTAATCCTGCAGACCCATCAAGGGAGTTAGAAAGAAAAAGAAGTACGAAAATGTGGACGCGCATGAAACCCTTTTTCTGCTTTCGATCTCTGGTTTCATATTCTTTTAGATTCGACTGATGAGGTACATATGTCTGCTGTGCTCCTTCAACAACCATCTGTTTGCGATTGCTGCCTCTCAATATAAATATATTATCTGCTCATTATATTATATATACAGATACAAAAACAACAAATTGGACCTTTAGTTTGCTTGTGCGAAAGAGATCGCTCGCATGTACTTAAACCACTGCAGCAAACGAAATCAGGCTGCAGGAACCTATCACCTATGAGTGAAGTGAACAAATCCAAAAAGAAACGGCAAATTGGAGTCACTTTTTTTTTGCTCTTATATCTGTTGTATTATTATTCTCACTTACCTTACAGAGCAAGCCATTGGCCATTGGAGGAGTCCTGTCCGGCTGTCCGGGCGGGCAGTTGTGTGTGATGACGGCAGGGCACACAAAAGGCTCTCACGCTCTCTCTCAATCTCAGAGTACGTACAAGTGTCCACCGGAGGGAGGGAGCCGTGCACGCTAGCTGCAGCTTATTTCACTTGGCTTCACTTCACTCCACTCCACTGCAGAGCAGAGCTGCTTGCTTGCATCAGTTGCATAGCAATATAGCATGAGCAGCAAGTGGATAGGATAGTGGCGGCAGCCGGGAGGCACGGCAAATCTGCAATACAGGTGCAGGAGCAGGAGGAGGAGGCAGGTGCAGGCCCAGCCGCCCAGGCCAGGGCGCAGCTAGCGGCGACCAACCGCTTCCAGTTCCGGGGTCCGGGAGGAGGCCGGGATGGGCGCGGATTTCTGGAGTGGGGTGCAAGCGATTCTCATTCCATTCTCTTTTCTTGTCGCCAAGAATAACATCGTCGATACCCGCCCTGCAGCTACACGAAGAGGAAGGAAAAGGATGATGCGTCGTCAGTGCGTGCGAGCATGCTTGCTGCAGGGTGGTGCCCTGTCCACGTCGACGACAGTGATCCGCTACAGCTACACACACGAGCTAGCCATCGTATCATACTAGATTATTATACTCCTGCTAAGGCTGGTGATCAACGACATTATATTATTTTATTATTAAACAAACGCATAAGTCCAGCTTAGCGCGTTCTGATTATACTAATTATTAGAAGCCTTAAATGAGCTCCCAGTCAATCCTTAGGAGACGTGCCATGTAAAAAGGATAAATTTTAGAAATTCTCACAATAATTACAAATGTCTGGCTTCTAATGTGGTAGACACTAGTCATCATTGCCAACAATAAACATTATATCTATTCTATTTCGTAGAAAAAAAAATCTAGCTCTGCTATTATATAAAGCAACCATCTAAATACCACCTCTATTATTATCAAAAATATGGACTTTCTTTTTTGCAAGAAAAATAAATATGGACTTATGGAGTGCGCCTGCATCTATTGCAACGACAGAAATCTTAAACCCTAAACCCTGATCATTCAGGGTTCCTACTTCCAACCTACGCACAGTCTCTCTCTCTCTCTCGGCACTCATGTGTGAGCTCTAGTTGTGTCACAGAGGCATGTGTTTTGGATAGATGCGGAGTCAGAATACCTGGTTTCGTAGGTGAAGGAGAGATGATGAAGTAGACACTACCAACATTGGGGTGTTATATAAAACTATTTTCTTTATATGATAGTAGCAACATATGTATATGATTTAGATAGAAATTTAGGGGTTATTATGCATTATTTTTAATGGTAGATGTGGATAATTTCTAAGCAAATTTATAGGGTTATTTTAAATTATCTTTTATAAAGAAGTACGTAACTTAAATATAAATTAGAGGCTTATTTTAAATTATATATTTTTGATAATAATAGAGGTGGTATTTAGATGGTTGCTTTATATAATAGCAGAGCTAGATTTTTTTTTCTACGAAATAGAATAGATATAATGTTTATTGTTGGCAATGATGACTAGTGTCTACCACATTAGAAGCCAGACATTTGTAATTATTGTGAGAATTTCTAAAATTTATCCTTTTTACATGGCACGTCTCCTAAGGATTGACTGGGAGCTCATTTAAGGCTTCTAATAATTAGTATAATCAGAACGCGCTAAGCTGGACTTATGCGTTTGTTTAATAATAAAATAATATAATGTCGTTGATCACCAGCCTTAGCAGGAGTATAATAATCTAGTATGATACGATGGCTAGCTCGTGTGTGTAGCTGTAGCGGATCACTGTCGTCGACGTGGACAGGGCACCACCCTGCAGCAAGCATGCTCGCACGCACTGACGACGCATCATCCTTTTCCTTCCTCTTCGTGTAGCTGCAGGGCGGGTATCGACGATGTTATTCTTGGCGACAAGAAAAGAGAATGGAATGAGAATCGCTTGCACCCCACTCCAGAAATCCGCGCCCATCCCGGCCTCCTCCCGGACCCCGGAACTGGAAGCGGTTGGTCGCCGCTAGCTGCGCCCTGGCCTGGGCGGCTGGGCCTGCACCTGCCTCCTCCTCCTGCTCCTGCACCTGTATTGCAGATTTGCCGTGCCTCCCGGCTGCCGCCACTATCCTATCCACTTGCTGCTCATGCTATATTGCTATGCAACTGATGCAAGCAAGCAGCTCTGCTCTGCAGTGGAGTGGAGTGAAGTGAAGCCAAGTGAAATAAGCTGCAGCTAGCGTGCACGGCTCCCTCCCTCCGGTGGACACTTGTACGTACTCTGAGATTGAGAGAGAGCGTGAGAGCCTTTTGTGTGCCCTGCCGTCATCACACACAACTGCCCGCCCGGACAGCCGGACAGGACTCCTCCAATGGCCAATGGCTTGCTCTGTAAGGTAAGTGAGAATAATAATACAACAGATATAAGAGCAAAAAAAAAGTGACTCCAATTTGCCGTTTCTTTTTGGATTTGTTCACTTCACTCATAGGTGATAGGTTCCTGCAGCCTGATTTCGTTTGCTGCAGTGGTTTAAGTACATGCGAGCGATCTCTTTCGCACAAGCAAACTAAAGGTCCAATTTGTTGTTTTTGTATCTGTATATATAATATAATGAGCAGATAATAATATTTATATTGAGAGGCAGCAATCGCAAACAGATGGTTGTTGAAGGAGCACAGCAGACATATGTACCTCATCAGTCGAATCTAAAAGAATATGAAACCAGAGATCGAAAGCAGAAAAAGGGTTTCATGCGCGTCCACATTTTCGTACTTCTTTTTCTTTCTAACTCCCTTGATGGGTCTGCAGGATTAGACTTGGTTTAAGTAGCTGCGAGCAATCCCTTTCTCACTCTCTTTGTTTGTTTTCCTTTTCCTGCACCAAATGGAATGGCAAATAAAGCAGGCACAAGGTGGTTGGGGAGGATACTCATGAGCAGATCCTTCCTTCCTGTGTGATGTTTCTTTTCTTTTAGTATGAAATTGCAGCGTGAGAAGATTGCGGCTACTACTTGTCTCTGCACCTGCTTAGATCTTGCTAGGAACTGCATGCTGTCAGGAGTTTATTGTACGTACATACAACCTACATATATCACAGGATGTATGCATGAGTCCAGAAGACTTAGCCTTCCACATGGACCCAACAATCCAATCGTATCAAACCATGCAAGTTGCCCTGTTTGTTTACCTTTTTCAACCGGTTTATTAGTCGTACTTTAGTTTATTCTCTCTCACAGAAACACCATTAAATTAGTCAGAATCAGCCGAAAAATCACCAACCGAACAGGCCCGCACACCCACCTGTCCATCCTCCATCCAAAAGTACAAGGTTTCCAGAAGTATGAAAAGGGAATTAAACAGCAGCAGGAGAGGAGATGGAGGGAGGGAGGAAGCAACTTGCAGGCAGCAAGGAAGGCTCAGCAGAAGAGAAACCCCACAGAGGCAGGCAGGTAGCAGGAGTGGCAAATGATAGATATGATGGCGCCTGACCTAACCCAACTACTATCTCCTCCTTTCCTCTATCTCAGCCGCAGCCATAATAAATCATGCCGAACTTGTAGTATACAGCACCTGACAAAACAAAAACTATAAAACGCATTGACCAGTGCCGGATGGGATGGGGGTAAAGAGATGGATTTGCGGAATCGGCCGGGCCGACGACTGTTTAATCCGAGACCGGTTTGACCGACCGACAGAGGAAAGGAGGAGATAGTAGTTGGGTTAGGTCAGGCGCCATCATATCTATCATTTGCCACTCCTGCTACCTGCCTGCCTCTGTGGGGTTTCTCTTCTGCTGAGCCTTCCTTGCTGCCTGCAAGTTGCTTCCTCCCTCCCTCCATCTCCTCTCCTGCTGCTGTTTAATTCCCTTTTCATACTTCTGGAAACCTTGTACTTTTGGATGGAGGATGGACAGGTGGGTGTGCGGGCCTGTTCGGTTGGTGATTTTTCGGCTGATTCTGACTAATTTAATGGTGTTTCTGTGAGAGAGAATAAACTAAAGTACGACTAATAAACCGGTTGAAAAAGGTAAACAAACAGGGCAACTTGCATGGTTTGATACGATTGGATTGTTGGGTCCATGTGGAAGGCTAAGTCTTCTGGACTCATGCATACATCCTGTGATATATGTAGGTTGTATGTACGTACAATAAACTCCTGACAGCATGCAGTTCCTAGCAAGATCTAAGCAGGTGCAGAGACAAGTAGTAGCCGCAATCTTCTCACGCTGCAATTTCATACTAAAAGAAAAGAAACATCACACAGGAAGGAAGGATCTGCTCATGAGTATCCTCCCCAACCACCTTGTGCCTGCTTTATTTGCCATTCCATTTGGTGCAGGAAAAGGAAAACAAACAAAGAGAGTGAGAAAGGGATTGCTCGCAGCTACTTAAACCAAGTCTAATCCTGCAGACCCATCAAGGGAGTTAGAAAGAAAAAGAAGTACGAAAATGTGGACGCGCATGAAACCCTTTTTCTGCTTTCGATCTCTGGTTTCATATTCTTTTAGATTCGACTGATGAGGTACATATGTCTGCTGTGCTCCTTCAACAACCATCTGTTTGCGATTGCTGCCTCTCAATATAAATATTATTATCTGCTCATTATATTATATATACAGATACAAAAACAACAAATTGGACCTTTAGTTTGCTTGTGCGAAAGAGATCGCTCGCATGTACTTAAACCACTGCAGCAAACGAAATCAGGCTGCAGGAACCTATCACCTATGAGTGAAGTGAACAAATCCAAAAAGAAACGGCAAATTGGAGTCACTTTTTTTTTGCTCTTATATCTGTTGTATTATTATTCTCACTTACCTTACAGAGCAAGCCATTGGCCATTGGAGGAGTCCTGTCCGGCTGTCCGGGCGGGCAGTTGTGTGTGATGACGGCAGGGCACACAAAAGGCTCTCACGCTCTCTCTCAATCTCAGAGTACGTACAAGTGTCCACCGGAGGGAGGGAGCCGTGCACGCTAGCTGCAGCTTATTTCACTTGGCTTCACTTCACTCCACTCCACTGCAGAGCAGAGCTGCTTGCTTGCATCAGTTGCATAGCAATATAGCATGAGCAGCAAGTGGATAGGATAGTGGCGGCAGCCGGGAGGCACGGCAAATCTGCAATACAGGTGCAGGAGCAGGAGGAGGAGGCAGGTGCAGGCCCAGCCGCCCAGGCCAGGGCGCAGCTAGCGGCGACCAACCGCTTCCAGTTCCGGGGTCCGGGAGGAGGCCGGGATGGGCGCGGATTTCTGGAGTGGGGTGCAAGCGATTCTCATTCCATTCTCTTTTCTTGTCGCCAAGAATAACATCGTCGATACCCGCCCTGCAGCTACACGAAGAGGAAGGAAAAGGATGATGCGTCGTCAGTGCGTGCGAGCATGCTTGCTGCAGGGTGGTGCCCTGTCCACGTCGACGACAGTGATCCGCTACAGCTACACACACGAGCTAGCCATCGTATCATACTAGATTATTATACTCCTGCTAAGGCTGGTGATCAACGACATTATATTATTTTATTATTAAACAAACGCATAAGTCCAGCTTAGCGCGTTCTGATTATACTAATTATTAGAAGCCTTAAATGAGCTCCCAGTCAATCCTTAGGAGACGTGCCATGTAAAAAGGATAAATTTTAGAAATTCTCACAATAATTACAAATGTCTGGCTTCTAATGTGGTAGACACTAGTCATCATTGCCAACAATAAACATTATATCTATTCTATTTCGTAGAAAAAAAAATCTAGCTCTGCTATTATATAAAGCAACCATCTAAATACCACCTCTATTATTATCAAAAATATATAATTTAAAATAAGCCTCTAATTTATATTTAAGTTACGTACTTCTTTATAAAAGATAATTTAAAATAACCCTATAAATTTGCTTAGAAATTATCCACATCTACCATTAAAAATAATGCATAATAACCCCTAAATTTCTATCTAAATCATATACATATGTTGCTACTATCATATAAAGAAAATAGTTTTATATAACACCCCAATGTTGGTAGTGTCTACTTCATCATCTCTCCTTCACCTACGAAACCAGGTATTCTGACTCCGCATCTATCCAAAACACATGCCTCTGTGACACAACTAGAGCTCACACATGAGTGCCGAGAGAGAGAGAGAGACTGTGCGTAGGTTGGAAGTAGGAACCCTGAATGATCAGGGTTTAGGGTTTAAGATTTCTGTCGTTGCAATAGATGCAGGCGCACTCCATAAGTCCATATTTATTTTTCTTGCAAAAAAGAAAGTCCATATTTTTGTTCATCTTATAC
>JAHUYU010000691.1:0-19080 GCA_030439765.1 Tripidium arundinaceum | reverse complement strand
TCCAGAAAATTGTGGGTTCACTCGATGGGTCGATCCTCCTCCTATCTATCCCCATCAACAATACATCACATATCTACAGGACGCATCTTTGATCTAGAGTATGGCCCTGGAAGTGGTAATAGGGACATGTCAGAGGACAACAACATCAACGATGCAGAGGAGCCAGTATGCAACAATCCATACTGCCAGTGCCGTACCATAAGAAGCACGGGCCTCCTTCTCCGCCACCACCACCGCCGCCGCCGTCAATAGGAGGTTACTATGGGGAAGGTGCAACTCAGTTCAATATGTGGTACCATTATTAGGCATGTTAGGTTTAGTTTGCAACATATCATTGTTTAGTTCGTTAATATCAGTGTTTGAGTTTGAACTATGTTTATGTTGGAGCAAGTGGTAGTGCAACTGTTGAACCTTGTAATAAGTGTGTATCATGTGCCTACTGTTATCCTCGATCGTGCAAGTATTTTATTTCCAACATGTGACTTTCCAACATGACCTAGTATTATAAACAAGTACATGTGGTCGAGGTTACCGATCAAAGCACATTATAAGTTGCACATTACAAGTTCACTGGAACACATAAAATATCATATTACAAGCTCAAATCCATTAGTTCCAAATACATGTAGTTGCAAATTATTTGACACACTGCTAGGACACATAAGTTCAACAAATGACTTGGATACATAAATGGCGACATAGAGTGCAACAAAGGTCTCCAACTTCATCCTGCAATGAAAATGACCAAGTCTACATGCACTCTATGTCCCAGGAGTGTAAGGCTCCCTCAGCCGCCTCCGTCTCTTCGGATTGGTAGGCACCACGTTGGGGGTGTAGCCAACGTCCGTGTGGTCCCGATGACGGTGCTGTCGTCCTTGCCCCTGCGCATGGCTGGTCCCCTATACATAGGTCGGCCCCTGCTAAGATAAAAGACAAATCGGTGTTAGATTGTGGTATTTTTACGTAACATGGGTTAGGCAAATAAGAAAATTTGTTTATTTAGTTTTACCTGTTCGTCTCCTTGAGTTCCAAACGGGGCATCAAAGAGCTGCGACATGCCAATCTCCTGGTGCTGTGAAGGGTCCACCGGGGTGTGCTGGGACGGGACGTGCTGGTACGGGGGTGTGCTGGTACGGGCTGGGCTGGCACGGGACGTGCTGGTATGGGGTGTGCTGGTACGGGCTAGGCTGGTACGGGCTATGCTGGTAGGGGCTTTGCTGGAAAGGTACGTTCTGAAAGTTGCCCTGCTGGAAAGGACCGAGGTGGATAGAGCCCTGCTGGTACGAGACTGGCTGGGAAAAGCCCTGCTGCATAGGACCCTGCTGGAAGAAGCCCTGCTGGAAAGGACCGAGGTGGGAAGGGCCCTGCTGCGTAGGGCTGTGCTGGGGTATGCCGAAGCCCGGTGCCTCGTCCTCGTCGGACGACTCTAAGTCGTCGTCCTCGTCGTCCTCTACCTCAACTGGGGCCTTGTCGGGGAGGTGTGGTGGTGTACGCGCGCCGAGGTGGACCCCGTGACGGGGTCCGAAGAGCCTGCAGGAGTCCTCAGAGAAGCCGAAGCTGTGCTCTGGGAACGCGGAGGGTTTGCTGGCGGCTCCCACGGAGTGTCCATACAGCTCAACTTCTGGGCTAGCTTCCTCAAACTCCTGCTCATTTTCTGCAAACACATGTGTGGACTCATATTATTTGGGACAACCTAGGAACCTATAGAACATTATAGGATATTTTGAACGTGTTGCTTACGTGCACAAATGTCTCAAGCGCGCCTCACCCTTTGTTTCTGCAATCGTGTAGTTGAAACGCTGCTTCGTTGGACATCATTGACAATTGTCTGGCCTGCATACATAAACGAGATTCACCTTGACGTTATAATTTACTAAAACTAGAATACACCCCACCCAAAGTGCACGGATCCAGGATCATACCACGTATCTCTGAAGGGGGGCTCTCTGTGGCTGCGTCTCGCGCATAGTCGCCTCTTCGTATTCGTCGGCGACGATGTCGTCCTCGGAGTCCGCGGGAAGTTCTCCCCCCTTGTACGGCTGCCTCACATGCACACGGGTCGACCTGTGAAGCCACCGTAGGTACTCGTTGAAGGCATGTTGATCATGTGGAGGGCCATCCTGTAGCGGCTGCTTCTCCCTTCTCTCCCATTTCTCGATGTATTTTGCGTGTATCTCACGCCAGTCCTTCTGCTTCATCCTCAGCCTGCGGTCCACACTGCAACAAGTACAGAGGGTGTTAGTGCACATAAATGCAATGACGTACGTATGCCAAATTAGTTGATGCAAAAATATGATTTTCCGAACCAACCTGTGCAGCTCCTTGCTCGTGGAGTAAAGAGGTGGTGGCACGCCCGTACGTTTGCCAAACTGCCTGCAAACCCTGATGGGATAGTGCATCTCAACCACGTGAAAGAAAATGAGCGGGACGTCGGACCGAAACTCGTCGTTCTCTTGCCAACACTTCGGAGTCAAGTGGGCCCGCAGCTGGGGATCGTCGTACGGTTGCCAATACACCTAGCAAATGGCAATTCAGTTAGTCTTTAACATTGACAAGATAAACTATTACCATACACATGAAAGACTCCAACGTACCTGCATGTGTGTTAGCACGTCAAGCAAGTCGGTGTACTCCCTGTACTTGCGCTCTGCATTCCCTGTGACCTGCTCTGCCCCGCTCCAAACCCACAAGGCTATAGGCATTGTATCCTCGGGCTCCCAATCCTGCTTTGTACACAAAAATGAATTATTCATTTCTTAAATAAAGTTTCGCACGAAATGCTAATGTAATTAGTTTCTTTGTACATTACTTACAGGCAAAGCGTCCATTCTGGGCCGCCCGATAGGCACCGGTACCAGATCCAGATCTGCAGGTACGAGCAACCACCAAGCGACGGTAGCCCGATCCGCGACGGCAAGCAGCGCACAACTGCCTGTACGTCCACGCTAGGACCGCGCTGCCCCAACTGAACAGGGCGATGTTCTCCCACGGCTGACGTAGTATGTCCAGGAAGATCCAGCTGACGACGTTGCCCGACGCGTCGGGGAACAAGAACGTACCAAGGAAGTGCCATAGCCAGACCCGAGCGTACGTCTTGACGGTACCCGGCCCAGCATCTGGGTCCAGGTTATTGAAGCGCCCAATGAGCCACTGTGACGTGACACCGAAAGTTTTCCTGAAATTTAAAATAATAATTAGAGGCCATCGATTTGAAACAAAGGCTGCAATGAAAGCAACGCGAAGCAATTAAGTAGCTTACTTATGCTTCTTAGTTTCCTCGTTGTCATCTGGGTAGTGGCCACAGAACTCGTACACCTTATGCCTCCAACCGTCGTTGTCCACGACGCCAGTCACACAACTGCCACCAATGCGAAGGCAAAGTATTGCCTTCACATCCTCCAGGGTCACGGTCATCTCACCGCAAGGAAGGTGGAAAGTGTGGGTCTCCAGCCTCCACCTGTGTTAGGGAAAAAAAATGGTTACATACTTTAAATATCATTCTACAACACCTGTGTTAGGAGAAAAATAAGTTACCTATCCACAGCTGCAGTAAGAAGTGCGGGGTTTAGAGGCGGAAGACCTTCCCAGACCACGCGGACAAGCTCGAGAAAACCGGCACGCCGTATGTACGGCGCGTAACGCTCATCCCACCTGAGCTGCCGGGTGTGTGTGCGCGCTTCAGAAGGGGCAGCTGCTCGTCCATAGGCCCGTACCAGCACACCCCATACCAGCACGTCCCGTGCCAGCCCAGCCCGTACCAGCACACCCCGTACCAGCACGTCCCGTCCCAGCACACCCCGGTGGACCCTTCACAGCACCAGGAGATTGGCATGTCGCAGCTCTTTGATGCCCCGTTTGAACTCAAGGAGACGAACAGGTAAAACTAAATAAACAAATTTTCTTATTTGCCTAACCCATGTTACGTAAAAATACCACAATCTAACACCGATTTGTCTTTTATCTTAGCAGGGGCCGACCTATGTATAGGGGACCAGCCATGCGCAGGGGCAAGGACGACAGCACCGTCATCGGGACCACACGGACGTTGGCTACACCCCCAACGTGGTGCCTACCAATCCGAAGAGACGGAGCGGCTGAGGGAGCCTTACACTCCTGGGACATAGAGTGCATGTAGACTTGGTCATTTTCATTGCAGGATGAAGTTGGAGACCCTTTGTTGCACTCTATGTCGCCATTTATGTATCCAAGTCATTTGTTGAACTTATGTGTCCTAGCAGTGTGTCAAAATAATTTGCAACTACATGTATTGGAACTAATGGATTTGAGCTTGTAATATGATATTTTATGTGTTCCAGTGAACTTGTAATGTGCAACTTATAATGTGCTTTGATCGGTAACCTCGACCACATGTACTTGTTTATAATACTAGGTCATGTTGGAAAGTCACATGTTGGAAATAAAATACTTGCACGATCGAGGATAACAGTAGGCACATGATACACACTTATTACAAGGTTCAACAGTTGCACTACCACTTGCTCCAACATAAACATAGTTCAAACTCAAACACTGATATTAACGAACTAAACAATGATATGTTGCAAACTAAACCTAACATGCCTAATAATGGTACCACATATTGAACTGAGTTGCACCTTCCCCATAGTAACCTCCTATTGACGGCGGCGGCGGTGGTGGTGGCGGAGAAGGAGGCCCGTGCTTCTTATGGTACGGGCACTGGCAGTATGATTGTTGCATACTGGCTCCTCTGCATCGTTGATGTTGTTGTCCTCTGACATGTCCCTATTACCACTTCCAGGGCCATACTCTAGATCAAAGATGCGTCCCTGTAGATATGTGATGTATTGTTGATGGGATAGATAGGAGGAGGATCGACCCATCGAGTGAACCCACAATTTTCTGGACAGCTTGAATCCTAAAAATGCATCTACCAATAAGTACTTCTACAAACCAAATGCAAATCAGAAAAATGAGAGTTAAAAGGAAATACAAATCCTCGCGGGTATCTGAAGAAACGACGGCCTCCACCGTCACAGTCGTTGTACATCTGCACGACGCAATCCTCACTGTGGCGACATTTTGGCCAATCTTCCGTGCGGTTGTCGTATGATCTAAGAGGTCTCTCGCGGGTGAAGTCACTCTTACTCTCCAAAGGAAATTGTTCTATAGGTTCCTCAAAAGAATCAGGACCCAGAGAACCCTCCCACACAATCGGATGTCCCTTCCTCACTCCCTTTCCTCTACCTCTGCTCGACGAACTTCCGCCCGACATTTGAACTACGGCCGTGTGATGGCCGTGAGGGGGGGAGAGGGGGCGCGGCGCCGAAACGACGAATGACAACAGCTCAAGAGGAGAAGAGAATAAAATGCGTCCTGCGCCTGCCGCTCCTTGATCTGAGGAGCGGCAATTGTGCTGACCTGGCATCGCTGACACCTGGACTGGGGCTGCCGCTCCCCCCTGGAGGAGCGGCAGGCTTGCCGCTCCCTGATCTGGGGAGCGGCAGCCTTGCCGCTCCTCCAGGGGGGAGCGGCAGCCCCAGTCCAGGTGTCAAACCATGCCAGGTCAGCACAATTGCCGCTCCTCCACGTGGGAAGCGGCAAAGTTCAAATGCCGCTCCCTCGCGTGGGGAGCGGCCAAAAGTGTTAGATATAAAAAAAAATTCGGTGCTAAAATTAAAAATAGTTTTTAAAAAGAGTTAAAAATAAAAAAAAAATCGCTGCTTTTAGGTTCCTAACCTTTTTTATTTGAGGGAGTAGCTAGTAAGAGCCCGCTAATAGCTTTTCATTATGTTATTCACTAAAGCTGATTTTAACAGCTAACTACTTCCAAAAATAAAAGCACTTCTGAGTTTCAAATTTTGTCCTAAAATAAAAGCACTTCTAGCGTGGGACTAAGGTAACATGTGAACCAGCGTGGGACCAAGACAATAAAAATATTGTGTCAACAAAAAAAAAATCCAACGGAGGTTCATGGCGCGTGGCCGCCAGAGTTGGACTAGAACTTTCTATACTATTCTTGCCACATCCTAAGCGTAGAAGTGTAATTTGTCAACTACAGTATTTTGTCCATTTAAATCCTAAATGTGTTTTTATGGGAGAGAGGGAGTATTAGATTAAAGGATTCGAACAACATCACAACAAGATCTTAGTGTACCAGTGGGACGGCGCGGCCGCACGGGGCTGCCCTTTAGCACCATGTTTAATGGTAAAACGGCACTGTTAGCGCTCGGACGCCGCGGCTGTAGTCCGTTTTCGTGTGTCCACGTGTGGGCCTGAGCCGTCCGGACGTCGCTCGCCCATGCCTGCGCCTTGCGCACCCACGGGGGGCCGGCCCGCGCCGCCGAAACATCACCCGCGCCGCGCGTCCTAGGGGACCACTCGCCCACTCCTGCTTAATCCCATATGAAACACCCAATCTACATGTGTTGCAAGTGTTTATCTGTACGTTGTATAAGTATTTTTGCAAGTGTTGCAGACGCATATTTCAACTGTTTCATCTGTCTTTTTTTGTATGTTATAAGTGTTGCATCTAGATGTTTCACAAGTAGATTGGTTGTTTCATATGGATTAAGCAGGAGTGGGCGAGTGGTCCCCTAGGACGCGCGGCGCGGGTGATGTTTCGGCGGCGCGGGCCGGCCCCCCGTGGGTGCGCAAGGCGCAGGCATGGGCGAGCGACGTCCGGACGGCTCAGGCCCACACGTGGACACACGAAAACGGACTACAGCCGCGGGCGTCCGAGCGCTAACAGTGCCGTTTTACCATTAAACATGGTGCTAAAGGCAGCCCCGTGCGGCCGCGCCGTCCCACTGGTACACTAAGATCTTGTTGTGATGTTGTTCGAATCCTTTAATCTAATACTCCCTCTCTCCCATAAAAACACATTAGGATTTAAATGGACAAAATACTGTAGTTGACAAATTACACTTCTACGCTTAGGATGTGGCCAGAATAGTATAGAAAGTTCTAGTCCAACTCTGGCGGCCACGCGCCATGAACCTCCGTTGGATTTTTTTTTTGTTGACACAATATTTTTATTGTCTTGGTCCCACGCTGGTTCACATGTTACCTTAGTCCCACGCTAGAAGTGCTTTTATTTTAGGACAAAATTTGAAACTCAGAAGTGCTTTTATTTTTGGAAGTAGTTAGCTGTTAAAATCAGCTTTAGTGAATAACATAATGAAAAGCTATTAGCGGGCTCTTACTAGCTACTCCCTCAAATAAAAAAGGTTAGGAACCTAAAAGCAGCGATTTTTTTTTATTTTTAACTCTTTTTAAAAACTATTTTTAATTTTAGCACCGAATTTTTTTTATATCTAACACTTTTGGCCGCTCCCCCACGCGAGGGAGCGGCATTTGAACTTTGCCGCTTCCCACGTGGAGGAGCGGCAATTGTGCTGACCTGGCATGGTTTGACACCTGGACTGGGCTGCCGCTCCCCCCTGGAGGAGCGGCAAGGCTGCCGCTCCCCAGATCAGGGAGCGGCAAGCCTGCCGCTCCTCCAGGGGGAGCGGCAGCCCAGTCCAGGTGTCAGCGATGCCAGGTCAGCACAATTGCCGCTCCTCAGATCAAGGAGCGGCAGGCGCAGGACGCATTTTATTCTCTTCTCCTCTTGAGCTGTTGTCATTCGTCGTTTCGGGCGCCGCGCCCCCTCTCCCCCCCTCACGGCCATCACACGGCCGTAGTTCAAATGTCGGGCGGAAGTTCGTCGAGCAGAGGTAGAGAAAGGGAGTGAGGAAGGGACATCCGATTGTGTGGGAGGGTTCTCTGGGTCCTGATTCTTTTGAGGAACCTATAGAACAATTTCCTTTGGAGAGTAAGAGTGACTTCACCGCGAGAGACCTCTTAGATCATACGACAACCGCACGGAAGATTGGCCAAAATGTCGCCACAGTGAGGATTGCGTCGTGCAGATGTACAACGACTGTGACGGTGGAGGCCGTCGTTTCTTCAGATACCCGCGAGGATTTGTATTTCCTTTTAACTCTCATTTTTTCTGATTTGCATTTGGTTTGTAGAAGTACTTATTGGTAGATGCATTTTTAGGATTCAAGCTGTCCAGAAAATTGTGGGTTCACTCGATGGGTCGATCCTCCTCCTATCTATCCCCATCAACAATACATCACATATCTACAGGGACGCATCTTTGATCTAGAGTATGCCCTGGAAGTGGTAATAGGGACATGTCAGAGGACAACAACATCAACGATGCAGAGGAGCCAGTATGCAACAATCCATACTGCCAGTGCCCGTACCATAAGAAGCACGGGCCTCCTTCTCCGCCACCACCACCGCCGCCGCCGTCAATAGGAGGTTACTATGGGGAAGGTGCAACTCAGTTCAATATGTGGTACCATTATTAGGCATGTTAGGTTTAGTTTGCAACATATCATTGTTTAGTTCGTTAATATCAGTGTTTGAGTTTGAACTATGTTTATGTTGGAGCAAGTGGTAGTGCAACTGTTGAACCTTGTAATAAGTGTGTATCATGTGCCTACTGTTATCCTCGATCGTGCAAGTATTTTATTTCCAACATGTGACTTTCCAACATGACCTAGTATTATAAACAAGTACATGTGGTCGAGGTTACCGATCAAAGCACATTATAAGTTGCACATTACAAGTTCACTGGAACACATAAAATATCATATTACAAGCTCAAATCCATTAGTTCCAAATACATGTAGTTGCAAATTATTTTGACACACTGCTAGGACACATAAGTTCAACAAATGACTTGGATACATAAATGGCGACATAGAGTGCAACAAAGGGTCTCCAACTTCATCCTGCAATGAAAATGACCAAGTCTACATGCACTCTATGTCCCAGGAGTGTAAGGCTCCCTCAGCCGCCTCCGTCTCTTCGGATTGGTAGGCACCACGTTGGGGGTGTAGCCAACGTCCGTGTGGTCCCGATGACGGTGCTGTCGTCCTTGCCCTGCGCATGGCTGGTCCCCTATACATAGGTCGGCCCCTGCTAAGATAAAAGACAAATCGGTGTTAGATTGTGGTATTTTTACGTAACATGGGTTAGGCAAATAAGAAAATTTGTTTATTTAGTTTTACCTGTTCGTCTCCTTGAGTTCCAAACGGGGCATCAAAGAGCTGCGGACATGCCAATCTCCTGGTGCTGTGAAGGTCCACCGGGGTGTGCTGGGACGGGACGTGCTGGTACGGTGTGCTGGTACGGGCTGGGCTGGCACGGGACGTGCTGGTATGGGGTGTGCTGGTACGGGCTAGGCTGGTACGGGCTATGCTGGTAGGGGCTTTGCTGGAAAGGTACGTTCTGAAAGTTGCCCTGCTGGAAAGGACCGAGGTGGATAGAGCCCTGCTGGTACGAGACTGGCTGGGAAAAGCCCTGCTGCATAGGACCCTGCTGGAAGAAGCCCTGCTGGAAAGGACCGAGGTGGGAAGGGCCCTGCTGCGTAGGGTGGCTGTGCTGGGGTATGCCGAAGCCCGGTGCCTCGTCCTCGTCGGACGACTCTAAGTCGTCGTCCTCGTCGTCCTCTACCTCAACTGGGGCCTTGTCGGGGAGGTGTGGTGGTGTACGCGCGCCGGAGGTGGACCCCGTGACGGGGTCCGAAGAGCCTGCAGGAGTCCTCAGAGAAGCCGAAGCTGTGCTCTGGGAACGCGGAGGGTTTGCTGGCGGCTCCCACGGAGTGTCCATACAGCTCAACTTCTGGGCTAGCTTCCTCAAACTCCTGCTCATTTTCTGCAAACACATGTGTGGACTCATATTATTTGGGACAACCTTAGGAACCTATAGAACATTATAGGATATTTTGAACGTGTTGCTTACGTGCACAAATGTCTCAAGCGCGCCTCACCCTTTGTTTCTGCAATCGTGTAGTTGAAACGCTGCTTCGTTGGACATCATTGACAATTGTCTGGCCTGCATACATAAACGAGATTTCACCTTGACGTTATAATTTACTAAAACTAGAATACACCCCACCCAAAGTGCACGGATCCAGGATCATACCACGTATCTCTGAAGGGGGGCTCTCTGTGGCTGCGTCTCGCGCATAGTCGCCTCTTCGTATTCGTCGGCGACGATGTCGTCCTCGGAGTCCGCGGGAAGTTCTCCCCCCCTTGTACGGCTGCCTCACATGCACACGGGTCGACCTGTGAAGCCACCGTAGGTACTCGTTGAAGGCATGTTGATCATGTGGAGGGCCATCCTGTAGCGGCTGCTTCTCCCTTCTCTCCCATTTCTCGATGTATTTTGCGTGTATCTCACGCCAGTCCTTCTGCTTCATCCTCAGCCTGCGGTCCACACTGCAACAAGTACAGAGGGTGTTAGTGCACATAAATGCAATGACGTACGTATGCCAAATTAGTTGATGCAAAAATATGATTTTCCGAACCAACCTGTGCAGCTCCTTGCTCGTGGAGTAAAGAGGTGGTGGCACGCCCGTACGTTTGCCAAACTGCCTGCAAACCCTGATGGGATAGTGCATCTCAACCACGTGAAAGAAAATGAGCGGGACGTCGGACCGAAACTCGTCGTTCTCTTGCCAACACTTCGGAGTCAAGTGGGCCCGCAGCTGGGGATCGTCGTACGGTTGCCAATACACCTAGCAAATGGCAATTCAGTTAGTCTTTAACATTGACAAGATAAACTATTACCATACACATGAAAGACTCCAACGTACCTGCATGTGTGTTAGCACGTCAAGCAAGTCGGTGTACTCCCTGTACTTGCGCTCTGCATTCCCTGTGACCTGCTCTGCCCCGCTCCAAACCCACAAGGCTATAGGCATTGTATCCTCGGGCTCCCAATCCTGCTTTGTACACAAAAATGAATTATTCATTTCTTAAATAAAGTTTCGCACGAAATGCTAATGTAATTAGTTTCTTTGTACATTACTTACAGGCAAAGCGTCCATTCTGGGCCGCCCGATAGGCCACCGGTACCAGATCCAGATCTGCAGCAGGTACGAGCAACCACCAAGCGACGGGTAGCCCGATCCGCGACGGCAAGCAGCGCACAACTGCCTGTACGTCCACGCTAGGACCGCGCTGCCCCAACTGAACAGGGCGATGTTCTCCCACGGCTGACGTAGTATGTCCAGGAAGATCCAGCTGACGACGTTGCCCGACGCGTCGGGGAACAAGAACGTACCAAGGAAGTGCCATAGCCAGACCCGAGCGTACGTCTTGACGGTACCCGGCCCAGCATCTGGGTCCAGGTTATTGAAGCGCCCAATGAGCCACTGTGACGTGACACCGAAAGTTTTCCTGAAATTTAAAATAATAATTAGAGGCCATCGATTTGAAACAAAGGCTGCAATGAAAGCAACGCGAAGCAATTAAGTAGCTTACTTATGCTTCTTAGTTTCCTCGTTGTCATCTGGGTAGTGGCCACAGAACTCGTACACCTTATGCCTCCAACCGTCGTTGTCCACGACGCCAGTCACACAACTGCCACCAATGCGAAGGCAAAGTATTGCCTTCACATCCTCCAGGGTCACGGTCATCTCACCGCAAGGAAGGTGGAAAGTGTGGGTCTCCAGCCTCCACCTGTGTTAGGGAAAAAAAATGGTTACATACTTTAAATATCATTCTACAACACCTGTGTTAGGAGAAAAATAAGTTACCTATCCACAGCTGCAGTAAGAAGTGCGGGGTTTAGAGGCGGAAGACCTTCCCAGACCACGCGGACAAGCTCGAGAAAACCGGCACGCCGTATGTACGGCGCGTAACGCTCATCCCACCTGAGCTGCCGGGTGTGTGTGCGCGGCTTCAGAAGGGGCAGCTGCTCGTCCATAGGCCCGTACTCCATGTGAGCCCCCCTGTGGTCCTTGTCGTAGTCATAGTCAAGGAGGGGGTAGAGCGGATGCTACCTCGGAGGATGAGCTTCCTCCATCCTATTTCAGATTAAAAAAAAGAGTTAGTGCAAATAATATTAATAACTGAACATTGCAACATACAATTAGACAACAGAAATAACAACTTATGTTACAACAAAACATAATGGTACAAATAAGAACAAATATACTAGGTTATCTTAACAAACTAATATGGACAGACCTGTTGTCCAGGTCTTCTATGCCTGCTAGCCTTGTGACCCGGTTGCTTGCAAACCGAGCACAAATTCCGGCCACGTGTCTCGTTGAAGTCTCCCCCTCCGTACATGTCATCCTCGTACCCTTTCATAGCATCCATATCCCCCTTCAGACGTTTCTTCTTCCTTCTGCCCTTGCTCAACTTCTGCAGGGCCGGATTGGGCGCATAGTCAGGTCCATGATATGAGGGCCA
Source organism: Tripidium arundinaceum (assembly GCA_030439765.1). Lineage (NCBI taxonomy): Eukaryota > Viridiplantae > Streptophyta > Magnoliopsida > Poales > Poaceae > Tripidium > Tripidium arundinaceum. Next base: position 6,838 of record JAHUYU010000691.1, on the reverse strand, counting down.
CTGTGACGGGTCGAGGTAAGGCTCGAAGCTCTTCTCCCATACCCGAACGGTGTTCGAACGGAGGTACAAAGGAGACATATATGGCAAAGCCAAGTAGTTATATCCGCACATCCTGCAGGCCGTGATCATGTGAGAGCAAGGGGCATGCATGATCTGAGGGACGTTACAACTACACTCAACTTTGTCTAAATCGACACGGTAGTTCCTGCCACCATAACGCTCCCCGCCCATGCTTGTGCCACCCAACCCCCGTACACTGTAGATATGCCTGTGAGGTCCATATGGCTCACCAATCTGCTACTTGGCCAATTCCTCTCCCTCCTTAATAAAATGAGTGGCTGCCTTTCCCCACACCCCTGCCTCCCTTATATTCCTCTGCGCGAGCTCCCACCTCTTCACAAAATATTCGTTGCACTTCATGAAAGAGAACTCAACAATCCCAGACACTGGCAACGAGCGCACTCCGGTGAACACACGGTTGAAAGACTCAGACGAGTTGGTGGTCATGATGCCGTACCTGAATTCACCCTCGTCGTATGCTAGTGCCCACTTTTCCTTATGTTCCATCTGGTCTTGTAACCAAGTCTTGGCGGCTTGGTTCAGCACTTTGTCTAGTTCTCTTATTTTCTCTTTGAACTGGTACTCTGTACGCACACAACATAGAGCCTTAACCATGTCACTAACCTCCTTCTTCCTCTGACGCCGCCAGAAATTAGCTGCAAAATGACGCATGCACCATCTATGCACCAAAGATGGGAACCCTTCGATATCTTCACTGGCGGTGTGGAGAATCCCTGCGTGCCGATCCGAAATCAAACATATAGTGCGTGATGCCCTAATCACTTGGGTACGTAGAAGCCGCATGAACCATGACCACGACGAATTGTTCTCTCCCTCTGCCAAAGCAAAAGCCATTGGTACTATCTGGTCCTCCGGATCAACCGCAGCAGCCATCATCAAAGTGCCCCTGTACTTTCCCGTCAAGAAAGTGCCATCAACAAGGACCACTGGCCTACAGAACTGGAAAGCATGCTCCGTCTGAGCAAACGACCAGAAAACACGATGTAGCACATGCCTCCCCGAGTTCTGCAAAAACATCCCACCGGTGTCCACAAACCATTTCATGCCATGGTTGTAGTAATTCATTGCAGACAGTATTCGGGGAACTCGGTTGTACGCCTCCTCCCAACTACCCCATCGGATCGCCAGTGCAATTTACTTTGCATGCCAAGCCTTGCCATACTTCACATGATACTTTACAAGCTCATATATGGACTGCTGTAAATAAGACACCGAGACATCATTATCCTTGTCAACGAGCCCCAATATACGACGGGCAAGGTAACGTGCAGTGAGCTGCGGATGATATTCTTTACCCTTGTTATCCAAGCATAAATAGGGTTGGACCAATTTACTTATCCTCCATTTGCCATCACTCGCTTTCTTCCTTGCAGTAAGCCTCCACTGGCATGGATAACCTGCTTTGCAGGTAATGTGGTACCTCAAGTTCTTGTTGGAATGAGTCACCAAGTATGGCCTATGGTGGTACACAGCGTAATCCTGAAGAAAGAGCTTCATCTCTGACATTGTATTGAATATCATGCCCTTCTGAAGGATTACATGCTCATGGTTATACAGAGATTCTGCACACATCTACAGACCTGTGTCACAAACTACCATATGTACCATGCTGACATCCCTGTAGTTCGGACCACCACTTAAAGGTACACCGCCCTGGCTCAGTTGCATGAGTTCTGCCTCTGTGTAAGGGGGCGGTGCAACATAATGCTGTGCTTCGCACTCCGGTAAATCATGGACCAGCCTGCCCTGAGTCGGCATGCCATGAAGCACCGAAACTGAAACATCGGACGTTGTAGCATGAACCGGCGTCGCATGGGCAGCTCTATCATCGTCGTCGTCGTCGTCGTCGTCATCATCGTCGTCGTCGTCATCGTCGTCGTCGTGGTGGTCGTCATGACCGAACCAGTTCTCTTCCGCCTGCTCCTGCTCTTCACGTTCGAACTCCCTCACATCGAAGTTGTTGTTTATACAACCCACTGGATGTGAATGCAACTGCTCCTGCGTCAACTGACCATCCATATACAACTGACTGCATATGAATAGAACTGCTCCTTCGTCACCTCCATCATCGTCATGATGATCATCCCCCAACCTGTACCCATTCTCCACAACCACCTCAGCAATGGGTGAGTTCGAGCCTGCGAGGACCCTAGTGTAGCGGGACCAATGAGCAGGGTCGCGCAAAGGCATCAGGACATATTTTGCACGAGTCTTCCCACTGTCAAATCTCCCCTTGATTATGAAATCACCGCCAAACTTTGCGTTCAAACGCACACAAAGGTCATTAAAACTCGGCGGTTCATCGAACCATTCCAACTCCTCTTCCATATCCTGAAATTCACCATCCTCCTTCCTAACAATTCCTCCGAAATAAACTCGGACACAACAATCCATCTGAAAACCATTCGAGGAAACTTCATCAAATCGTCCAAACTAACTAACTATACTAAGTTTATTAACTACACTATACTAACTAAACTAACTATTTATATCACCTATACTAACTTCACTAATCTAAACTAAACAAACTATTCTAACTATTTATAAAACCTAAGTAACTATTTGTATCTCCTATATTAACTTCACTGGCGGTGTGGAGAATCCCTGCGTGCCGATCCGAAATCAAACATATAGTGCGTGATGCCCTAATCACTTGGGTACGTAGAAGCCGCATGAACCATGACCACGACGAATTGTTCTCTCCCTCTGCCAAAGCAAAAGCCATTGGTACTATCTGGTCCTCCGGATCAACCGCAGCAGCCATCATCAAAGTGCCCCTGTACTTTCCCGTCAAGAAAGTGCCATCAACAAGGACCACTGGCCTACAGAACTGGAAAGCATGCTCCGTCTGAGCAAACGACCAGAAAACACGATGTAGCACATGCCTCCCCGAGTTCTGCAAAAACATCCCACCGGTGTCCACAAACCATTTCATGCCATGGTTGTAGTAATTCATTGCAGACAGTATTCGGGGAACTCGGTTGTACGCCTCCTCCCAACTACCCCATCGGATCGCCAGTGCAATTTACTTTGCATGCCAAGCCTTGCCATACTTCACATGATACTTTACAAGCTCATATATGGACTGCTGTAAATAAGACACCGAGACATCATTATCCTTGTCAACGAGCCCCAATATACGACGGGCAAGGTAACGTGCAGTGAGCTGCGGATGATATTCTTTACCCTTGTTATCCAAGCATAAATAGGGTTGGACCAATTTACTTATCCTCCATTTGCCATCACTCGCTTTCTTCCTTGCAGTAAGCCTCCACTGGCATGGATAACCTGCTTTGCAGGTAATGTGGTACCTCAAGTTCTTGTTGGAATGAGTCACCAAGTATGGCCTATGGTGGTACACAGCGTAATCCTGAAGAAAGAGCTTCATCTCTGACATTGTATTGAATATCATGCCCTTCTGAAGGATTACATGCTCATGGTTATACAGAGATTCTGCACACATCTACAGACCTGTGTCACAAACTACCATATGTACCATGCTGACATCCCTGTAGTTCGGACCACCACTTAAAGGTACACCGCCCTGGCTCAGTTGCATGAGTTCTGCCTCTGTGTAAGGGGGCGGTGCAACATAATGCTGTGCTTCGCACTCCGGTAAATCATGGACCAGCCTGCCCTGAGTCGGCATGCCATGAAGCACCGAAACTGAAACATCGGACGTTGTAGCATGAACCGGCGTCGCATGGGCAGCTCTATCATCGTCGTCGTCGTCGTCGTCGTCATCATCGTCGTCGTCGTCATCGTCGTCGTCGTGGTGGTCGTCATGACCGAACCAGTTCTCTTCCGCCTGCTCCTGCTCTTCACGTTCGAACTCCCTCACATCGAAGTTGTTGTTTATACAACCCACTGGATGTGAATGCAACTGCTCCTGCGTCAACTGACCATCCATATACAACTGACTGCATATGAATAGAACTGCTCCTTCGTCACCTCCATCATCGTCATGATGATCATCCCCCAACCTGTACCCATTCTCCACAACCACCTCAGCAATGGGTGAGTTCGAGCCTGCGAGGACCCTAGTGTAGCGGGACCAATGAGCAGGGTCGCGCAAAGGCATCAGGACATATTTTGCACGAGTCTTCCCACTGTCAAATCTCCCCTTGATTATGAAATCACCGCCAAACTTTGCGTTCAAACGCACACAAAGGTCATTAAAACTCGGCGGTTCATCGAACCATTCCAACTCCTCTTCCATATCCTGAAATTCACCATCCTCCTTCCTAACAATTCCTCCGAAATAAACTCGGACACAACAATCCATCTGAAAACCATTCGAGGAAACTTCATCAAATCGTCCAAACTAACTAACTATACTAAGTTTATTAACTACACTATACTAACTAAACTAACTATTTATATCACCTATACTAACTTCACTAATCTAAACTAAACAAACTATTCTAACTATTTATAAAACCTAAGTAACTATTTGTATCTCCTATATTAACTTCACTAATGTAAACTAAACATACTAACTATTTATAATACATATACTAACTTTACTAATCATACTAACTAAAATAATTATTTATAATATTTATACTAACTATGCTAGCTTTACTAATAATACGAACTAAACAATTAAACTAACTGTTTATACTAACAATGTTAAATAAACTAGTCTAACTAACAATTATAATACATAAAAAAAAACAAAATTACCGCTCGCGGGGGTGCTGCCGGCTGCTCGGGGGGGGGGGGGGGGGCTGCTGCCTTCGGCCGCGCGGGGGAGGAGGCGCTGCTGCCTCCTGCGCTGCTCGCCTGCTCGCGCGGGGGGGCCGGGGCGCTGCTGCTGCCGCTGCTCGGGGGGCCGGGCGCTGCTGCTGCCGCTGCTCGCGCAGGGGGCCGGGCGCTGCTGCTGCTGCCGCTGCTCGCGCGGGGGGGGGGCGGGCGCCGCTGCTCGCGCGGGGAGGGGCCGGGCGCTGCTGCTTGCTGGCGCGGGGGGCGGGGGCGCGCTGTCCGCCGGGATGGAATGCAAATGGTTGTGTGTTGTGACTTGTCAGCCGAAAGAAAAACGCCCGCGCGACCCCCCCCCCCCCCCCGCTGCCGCTCCTTGATCTGGGGAGCGGCAGCCTTGCCGCTCCCCAGATCAAGGAGCGGTAGCGGGGGGTGGGGCTTGCCGCTCCCTGATCTGGGGAGCGGCATCCTTGCCGCTCCTCCAGGGGGGAGCGGCAGCCCCAGTCCAGGTGTCAAACCATGCCATGTCAGCACAATTGCCGCTCCTCCACGTGGGGAGCGGCAAAGTTCAAATGTCGCTTCCTCGCGTGGGGAGCGGCCAAAAGTGTTAGATATAAAAAAATATTTTCGGTGCTAAAATTAAAAATAGTTTTTAAAAAGTGTTAAAAATAAAAAAAATTCAAAGCAGCAGCATTTTTCCATTGACAAGTAACCTTAATATAACTGCAAAACACGATTGCGAGGCGCTTGGTTGGCCAGCTCAATAGTAGGCACCGATCCCACAGCTTAGCTATTTTTACTAGTATGGCACAGCACACAGCTCAATAGTAGGCACCGATCCCACAGCTTAGCTATTTTTACTAGTATGGCACAGCACACAGCAGTGACTAAAGTTTTTAGATGTCACAGGTGTCACACAGGGTGTCGCATGAAGTGTTCGGATACTAATAAAAAAAACAAATTACAGAATCTGTCTGTAAACCGCGAGACGAATTTATTAAGCCTAATTAATCTGCCATTAGCACACGTGTTACTGTAGTAATTAGTGTCTAATCATGAACTAATTAGGCTTAAAAGATTCATCTCGCAATTTACATCTAATCTATATAATTAGTTATTTTTTTTAAGTCTATATGTATAAAATCCGATGTAACAGGGCGTAAAATTTTTAGGTGAAAACGAAAACTAAACGAGGTCTCGGGGAGGCAGTGACCTCACCTGACTTCACTTGGCTTGCAACTGGCAACTGCAACCGCAGCCGCTTCTACGGACGGATCCAGCACTGACTTTGAGTAATTTTGTAAGGCTGCCAAATCTGGCACAAACAACAAGGTCCCCCAGCATTCCTCCTTCGCTCACATGCACGTCATGCTGTAGACCATCGTCCCGCCTAATTTCTATTTCATATATACAATGTCCACCTTGAATAAATTAATTCTTAAAGTTATCTTAAGTCAATTTTTTATGTTTGACCAAATTTATAGAAAAAGTACTAATATTTGCAACATCAAATGAGTATTATGAAAAAAATAGTTTCTGGTGTATTTAATGATACCAATTTGATGTCATAAACCTTACTAGCTATCTTTTCTATAAATTTACTCAAAATTAAAAAGTTTGACATATAATTCGATGAATGATTTATTTAGGGACGATTAGCAGGGGTAACTAATATTATATCCATGAAAATTAAATAGAAATTAGGCGGGACGATGGTCTACAGCATGACGTGCATGTGAGCGAAGGAGGAATGCTGGGGGACCTTGTTGTTTGTGCCAGATTTGGCAGCCTTACAAAATTACTCAAAGTCAGTGCTGGATCCGTCCGTAGAAGCGGCTGCGGTTGCAGTTGCCAGTTGCAAGCCAAGTGAAGTCAGGTGAGGTCACTGCCTCCCCGAGACCTCGTTTAGTTTTCGTTTTCACCTAAAAATTTTACGCCCTGTTACATCGGATTTTATACATATAGACTTAAAAAAATAACTAATTATATAGATTAGATGTAAATTGCGAGACTGAATTTTTAAGCCTAATTAGATCTGCCATTAGCACACTTGTAC
>JAHUYU010002668.1:0-18339 GCA_030439765.1 Tripidium arundinaceum | reverse complement strand
AGGCAAGTCGGCAACAACGCAATGGCTGTTTGGTTCGCAGCCTCCACTGGGAGCCGCAGCCAGGCAAGCGCATCCGACTTTCGAACGCCTGGTGTCGCTGCCTGGGCCAGGCGTGATTTCCACGCTACGAACCAAACAAGTCCTGTATTTCTCGTAGTCAGCCAGTGTTAGAAGGAAAAAGAAAAAAAAAATCTTCCTATGTCGTCTTTGCACACGAAACACAATTTTTTCTTTCACCAGGTCCACTTATCCTTGTTTTCGTCATTGAAAAAGAAGCAAGCGTCACAGTAGCACCATCTTCTTCCTCCATGCACCCATCCGGCCGTGCTGGATCGTACCGGCCGGCGGCCGTGTTGCATTGCAGCCTCTCTCTCACCTCGTAGAGTCGTACTCGTGGGCAGTGCCGTCAGTTTTCCGCGTGTTCTATTCTTTAATCGCATGGGGACGATGTATCCGGCGCATGCTTGTTCACCTCAACCTCCACGAGTCAACGTGCTGCGCCAGTACCCACCTGCTCTGGTCCGCTTGTCTCGTGGCGGCTGCGGGCCGCAGTCCGCAGAGCCGAACGTCAACGCCCGCTTGTTTCAGTTTCCGAGGCGCCGCACAAGACGACCACTCCTGAGAGCCCCGGGCTGTTCTGCAATACATGAGACGAATAATAATTATATATATACTCCTTTGGCAAATCACGTACTCTCTCCGTCTCTAAATAAATCAATTCCTATAATCCGTGTAAGTCAAACTATCTTATGTTTGACTAATTTTATAGAAAAAAAATAACAACGTCTATGACATAAAATAAACACATTATATTCTATAGTATATCTAATGATATTAATTTAATATCATAAATTTTGACGAATTTTTCTAAAAATTTGATTAAAATTTAAAAAATTAACTTAAAACAACTCTATAATCTATTTATTCAAAGATAGAGGGAGTATTCACGGCTTCACGCACGTCGGTCTATAACCAATGTGACAGGTGAGATCATCCGTACGTATGACGTAGACGTGCACCTGCGGTAACACTTGTTTTGAACCACACCCCGCCCACCAGTCACCACACACGCATGCACACACGGTAAATTGCTGTAGGTTCGTTTCTGATATGGGTACTTATATTAACTTGATTAATGTGGTGTACGGTGTCCCGCTCGGATTCGTTGCTCTTTATTGGTTTACTAGCAAACATGCCCGCACGTTGCAACGGGAGAAAAAAAAACTATCAAACGCTAATAAGAAACGTAGATGGGAATGTTACATGTCTATTTATATTTATCCTTTTTATAAATTATAAAACTATATAGTTTATTTTATAATGTCCATGGCATCCATAATATAAGTTAATATTGATAATAATATGGCAATGTTCTATTAAATCCGTATCAACTTAAAATACAATCTTGACTAAAAAATCTTCCATTGTAAGGTAGAAAAATATTTACTCATAAATATATCATAACTTTATACTATCCATGTGTTGGCAGAGTCAAATATCGAGTGTGTGACTTTCTTTGAGGACCCATTAAAATATGTAATTATAATCTCTGAAAGTCGATAAGTAGTTAGTTGCTGTTGTTTCAAATATTGGTCTGTTCATTGATGACTACAACGAAGATCTCTCTTGGTTTTTCATGGCAGCCCTTGTTGAGGATTGGATTGGTATATGTGTACATGTTGGAGATATAGTAGATTGGTTAACAAACTGCTCAAAATATTAGTTTACGGGTTAATTAGTTGGACCATCGTTGATTAATCCAGGTTGTAATAGGGCTCCATTTGTTATGGATCTGCTTCACCAGTGGATAAGCTCTTTTTTGGCTTCAGCTCCACCAGAAGTTTCACTGATCGAACTAAAACAGTTTTGTGAAACGCTTAGTTAAACAACTACTTATGGTATATGAAAATGGTGACATAATATCCTTTTTTTCTTATTTGTTTACTTCATGTCCTATTTCTCCTTCTCTCTACTTATCCGCTCGCCCCTCCCCATCGCCTCCCTCGCTTGTGTCTCCCTTCGCCTCACCTTACACGGACTTATTATATTTTTTATTGATGTTTTATAAAAAACAGGAGATAGTCATGGAAGAAAGAAAAAAAAGAAATAGAAAGAAACAGAAAGAAACGGACGGATGATGGAACGGAAAGCTGAAAAAATAGACGGACCGGATGGACGACGGAAAGAAATACTTGAATAAAAAAAGGACTGACGACGGAAAAAACGGAAAACTGAAAACTGAGAAAAAACGACAGACCTACATTAACGAAGTTAGTTAAGAGGGCTGGACGAAAAAAATAGCCTGAAATTTTGCCTCTTTATTATTATTAATAAGGTATAGATATACTTTACCAGGACGTGGTGCGCGCGCGACATGCTGCAGCGCCGCGGCTGAGGCGCGTGCGGGCGGCGCCGACGTCAGGAAACGGAACCGCGGCGCTGGCCGCGCGCATGTGGGGGCACAGCTTGGACGGAACGGCCCGCACTTACCGCCCACGCGCCGTGCGGGCGCTGGTCAGAGGGATGTGTGTATGTATGTACTTCTCCTATATTTAGCTGACTAAATTTTAAGATGATTTCAGACAACACTTTTATAATACCAATTATTAAGTACAAGTAAATTGTCACATTTGTGAATTGTTATATATATACTCTTCGCGGACGCCGGAAAACGCTCATGCAGGCAGCAAAGACGCAAGGCCACCTCTTAGGTTGCATTACTGTATTTTTAGTCTAGCCTCAGGCTGTCTTTGTCGACCTCCTACAGCGCTCAATAGAAGCACGTCGTTTGTTTGGTTAAACTTTTCTTCATAACTAGTATGTTGCCCGTGCTAACGCTACGTGATCTTTTGTAATGCAAATAAACATAAGATCTTGCCAAGTATAACAACATGCAGTAACACTGCGTGAGCCAACTATGGACCATTGGAAAGACGACCAAAATTGGATGTGGTTCTGACAGTGATAAAAAAAATTAATTTCTTGATACCTGGCCACATTAAGTAATTACACTAATACGCAACACAAGCAATATAGTACTGATGGCAATGCAGAGATGAGTGGATCCGCTACAACAACTGTCCACTACAAACATCATTGGCTCCAGTAGTGTCATCAACATGAAACTCTAAGAGAACATCTTTTTTTCCCCCTTGCATCTGGGTTTGTGCAACATCTGGTAGGGACACTTCAAATGCTTGCTTCGAACCAACCATAAAGGTTAGCATGTTTCCTACAGAGGCAAGGGTAACAAACATTAAAATCAAACTGAACATATGTTACAATAATAAAAGGTCACCCAAATTACCATCTATATCAATCCCTCCCCAATTGTGGCAACTAACAGAAAGCTGTTTTTCATCTGGTGTGACTCTCATATTCTTTTGTATGAAGTTGGTCAAGCTGCTGACATCCTATGCAAGAAAGGACAAGATCAAATATTTTTGTCAGACAACAATAAGAGAAATATATTAACTTCCCCATTCATCTTTACTGACAAGTAAAAGCATACTCTCAGAAATGGTTGACAATATTTGAAGACAATCAAATCCAAAGAAAATCTAATAATCGAAATATAACTTTGAATTTTCCATCTTTGAATAACACTGCATAGTGCATACAGAATCATGAACACTATTCCTTAAAAAATTATCGACAGGTAAGTCTTAACAACATGATAGATATAGTATGTACAAAAGACAGCATATTCTGCAAGACTTGTTTAGGACAGGCATACCAAATGGCAGAATATAGTAACTGTTCACCTTAATTTGAACAAGAGGAGTTTACTTGTGGTGAATACCATGTGGGAGATATTCCTAGGCAATAGGGGCCAGTTCGAAAGTACGGCACAGCTCACCTCGGTTCCTGATTGCTTCAGTTTCATTATTTGACTACCCTTCAAATGAGCATACTATTTTTTCAACTTTCTTCGAATAGAGTAGATGACATATCCCTTTACACCATTCACGGGATGGATAATGTCAATAAGCATTAAATTGTGACCAATAACAAAAATACATGTCGGCTAGCTCTAAGGAGCAGTACCTGTCTGGGTAGTCAAATAATGAAACTGAAGCAATCAGGAACCGAGGTGAGCTGTGCCGTACTTTCGAACTGGCCCCTATTGCCTAGGAATATCTCCCACATGGTATTCACCACAAGTAAACTCCTCTTGTTCAAATTAAGGTGAACAGTTACTATATTCTGCCATTTGGTATGCCTGTCCTAAACAAGTCTTGCAGAATATGCTGTCTTTTGTACATACTATATCTATCATGTTGTTAAGACTTACCTGTCGATAATTTTTTAAGGAATAGTGTTCATGATTCTGTATGCACTATGCAGTGTTATTCAAAGATGGAAAATTCAAAGTTATATTTCGATTATTAGATTTTCTTTGGATTTGATTGTCTTCAAATATTGTCAACCATTTCTGAGAGTATGCTTTTACTTGTCAGTAAAGATGAATGGGGAAGTTAATATATTTCTCTTATTGTTGTCTGACAAAAATATTTGATCTTGTCCTTTCTTGCATAGGATGTCAGCAGCTTGACCAACTTCATACAAAAGAATATGAGAGTCACACCAGATGAAAAACAGCTTTCTGTTAGTTGCCACAATTGGGGAGGGATTGATATAGATGGTAATTTGGGTGACCTTTTATTATTGTAACATATGTTCAGTTTGATTTTAATGTTTGTTACCCTTGCCTCTGTAGGAAACATGCTAACCTTTATGGTTGGTTCGAAGCAAGCATTTGAAGTGTCCCTACCAGATGTTGCACAAACCCAGATGCAAGGGGGAAAAAAAGATGTTCTCTTAGAGTTTCATGTTGATGACACTACTGGAGCCAATGATGTTTGTAGTGGACAGTTGTTGTAGCGGATCCACTCATCTCTGCATTGCCATCAGTACTATATTGCTTGTGTTGCGTATTAGTGTAATTACTTAATGTGGCCAGGTATCAAGAAATTAATTTTTTTTATCACTGTCAGAACCACATCCAATTTTGGTCGTCTTTCCAATGGTCCATAGTTGGCTCACGCAGTGTTACTGCATGTTGTTATACTTGGCAAGATCTTATGTTTATTTGCATTACAAAAGATCACGTAGCGTTAGCACGGGCAACATACTAGTTATGAAGAAAAGTTTAACCAAACAAACGACGTGCTTCTATTGAGCGCTGTAGGAGGTCGACAAAGACAGCCTGAGGCTAGACTAAAAATACAGTAATGCAACCTAAGAGGTGGCCTTGCGTCTTTGCTGCCTGCATGAGCGTTTTCCGGCGTCCGCGAAGAGTATATATATAACAATTCACAAATGTGACAATTTACTTGTACTTAATAATTGGTATTATAAAAGTGTTGTCTGAAATCATCTTAAAATTTAGTCAGCTAAATATAGGAGAAGTACATACATACACACATCCCTCTGACCAGCGCCCGCACGGCGCGTGGGCGGTAAGTGCGGGCCGTTCCGTCCAAGCTGTGCCCCCACATGCGCGCGGCCAGCGCCGCGGTTCCGTTTCCTGACGTCGGCGCCGCCCGCACGCGCCTCAGCCGCGGCGCTGCAGCATGTCGCGCGCGCACCACGTCCTGGTAAAGTATATCTATACCTTATTAATAATAATAAAGAGGCAAAATTTCAGGCTATTTTTTTCGTCCAGCCCTCTTAACTAACTTCGTTAATGTAGGTCTGTCGTTTTTTCTCAGTTTTCAGTTTTCCGTTTTTTCCGTCGTCAGTCCTTTTTTTATTCAAGTATTTCTTTCCGTCGTCCATCCGGTCCGTCTATTTTTCAGCTTTCCGTTCCATCATCCGTCCGTTTCTTTCTGTTTCTTTCTATTTCTTTTTTTTCTTTCTTCCATGACTATCTCCTGTTTTTTATAAAACATCAATAAAAAATATAATAAGTCCGTGTAAGGTGAGGCGAAGGGAGACACAAGCGAGGGAGGCGATGGGGAGGGGCGAGCGGATAAGTAGAGAGAAGGAGAAATAGGACATGAAGTAAACAAATAAGAAAAAAAGGATATTATGTCACCATTTTCATATACCATAAGTAGTTGTTTAACTAAGCGTTTCACAAAACTGTTTTAGTTCGATCAGTGAAACTTCTGGTGGAGCTGAAGCCAAAAAAGAGCTTATCCACTGGTGAAGCAGATCCATAACAAATGGAGCCCTATTACAACCTGGATTAATCAACGATGGTCCAACTAATTAACCCGTAAACTAATATTTTGAGCAGTTTGTTAACCAATCTACTATATCTCCAACATGTACACATATACCAATCCAATCCTCAACAAGGGCTGCCATGAAAAACCAAGAGAGATCTTCGTTGTAGTCATCAATGAACAGACCAATATTTGAAACAACAGCAACTAACTACTTATCGACTTTCAGAGATTATAATTACATATTTTAATGGGTCCTCAAAGAAAGTCACACACTCGATATTTGACTCTGCCAACACATGGATAGTATAAAGTTATGATATATTTATGAGTAAATATTTTTCTACCTTACAATGGAAGATTTTTTAGTCAAGATTGTATTTTAAGTTGATACGGATTTAATAGAACATTGCCATATTATTATCAATATTAACTTATATTATGGATGCCATGGACATTATAAAATAAACTATATAGTTTTATAATTTATAAAAAGGATAAATATAAATAGACATGTAACATTCCCATCTACGTTTCTTATTAGCGTTTGATAGTTTTTTTTTCTCCCGTTGCAACGTGCGGGCATGTTTGCTAGTAAACCAATAAAGAGCAACGAATCCGAGCGGGACACCGTACACCACATTAATCAAGTTAATATAAGTACCCATATCAGAAACGAACCTACAGCAATTTACCGTGTGTGCATGCGTGTGTGGTGACTGGTGGGCGGGGTGTGGTTCAAAACAAGTGTTACCGCAGGTGCACGTCTACGTCATACGTACGGATGATCTCACCTGTCACATTGGTTATAGACCGACGTGCGTGAAGCCGTGAATACTCCCTCTATCTTTGAATAAATAGATTATAGAGTTGTTTTAAGTTAATTTTTTAAATTTTAATCAAATTTTTAGAAAAATTCGTCAAAATTTATGATATTAAATTAATATCATTAGATATACTATAGAATATAATGTGTTTATTTTATGTCATAGACGTTGTTATTTTTTTTCTATAAAATTAGTCAAACATAAGATAGTTTGACTTACACGGATTATAGGAATTGATTTATTTAGAGACGGAGAGAGTACGTGATTTGCCAAAGGAGTATATATATAATTATTATTCGTCTCATGTATTGCAGAACAGCCCGGGGCTCTCAGGAGTGGTCGTCTTGTGCGGCGCCTCGGAAACTGAAACAAGCGGGCGTTGACGTTCGGCTCTGCGGACTGCGGCCCGCAGCCGCCACGAGACAAGCGGACCAGAGCAGGTGGGTACTGGCGCAGCACGTTGACTCGTGGAGGTTGAGGTGAACAAGCATGCGCCGGATACATCGTCCCCATGCGATTAAAGAATAGAACACGCGGAAAACTGACGGCACTGCCCACGAGTACGACTCTACGAGGTGAGAGAGAGGCTGCAATGCAACACGGCCGCCGGCCGGTACGATCCAGCACGGCCGGATGGGTGCATGGAGGAAGAAGATGGTGCTACTGTGACGCTTGCTTCTTTTTCAATGACGAAAACAAGGATAAGTGGACCTGGTGAAAGAAAAAATTGTGTTTCGTGTGCAAAGACGACATAGGAAGATTTTTTTTTTCTTTTCCTTCTAACACTGGCTGACTACGAGAAATACAGGACTTGTTTGGTTCGTAGCGTGGAAATCACGCCTGGCCCAGGCAGCGACACCAGGCGTTCGAAAGTCGGATGCGCTTGCCTGGCTGCGGCTCCCAGTGGAGGCTGCGAACCAAACAGCCATTGCGTTGTTGCCGACTTGCCGGACTTGGCCCGGCATGGCTCCGTTCGTTTCTGATATGGGTACTTATATTAACTTGATTAATGTGGTGTACGGTGTCCCGCTCGGATTCGTTGCTCTTTATTGGTTTACTAGCAAACATGCCCGCACGTTGCAACGGGAGAAAAAAAAACTATCAAACGCTAATAAGAAACGTAGATGGGAATGTTACATGTCTATTTATATTTATCCTTTTTATAAATTATAAAACTATATAGTTTATTTTATAATGTCCATGGCATCCATAATATAAGTTAATATTGATAATAATATGGCAATGTTCTATTAAATCCGTATCAACTTAAAATACAATCTTGACTAAAAAATCTTCCATTGTAAGGTAGAAAAATATTTACTCATAAATATATCATAACTTTATACTATCCATGTGTTGGCAGAGTCAAATATCGAGTGTGTGACTTTCTTTGAGGACCCATTAAAATATGTAATTATAATCTCTGAAAGTCGATAAGTAGTTAGTTGCTGTTGTTTCAAATATTGGTCTGTTCATTGATGACTACAACGAAGATCTCTCTTGGTTTTTCATGGCAGCCCTTGTTGAGGATTGGATTGGTATATGTGTACATGTTGGAGATATAGTAGATTGGTTAACAAACTGCTCAAAATATTAGTTTACGGGTTAATTAGTTGGACCATCGTTGATTAATCCAGGTTGTAATAGGGCTCCATTTGTTATGGATCTGCTTCACCAGTGGATAAGCTCTTTTTTGGCTTCAGCTCCACCAGAAGTTTCACTGATCGAACTAAAACAGTTTTGTGAAACGCTTAGTTAAACAACTACTTATGGTATATGAAAATGGTGACATAATATCCTTTTTTTCTTATTTGTTTACTTCATGTCCTATTTCTCCTTCTCTCTACTTATCCGCTCGCCCCTCCCCATCGCCTCCCTCGCTTGTGTCTCCCTTCGCCTCACCTTACACGGACTTATTATATTTTTTATTGATGTTTTATAAAAAACAGGAGATAGTCATGGAAGAAAGAAAAAAAAGAAATAGAAAGAAACAGAAAGAAACGGACGGATGATGGAACGGAAAGCTGAAAAAATAGACGGACCGGATGGACGACGGAAAGAAATACTTGAATAAAAAAAGGACTGACGACGGAAAAAACGGAAAACTGAAAACTGAGAAAAAACGACAGACCTACATTAACGAAGTTAGTTAAGAGGGCTGGACGAAAAAAATAGCCTGAAATTTTGCCTCTTTATTATTATTAATAAGGTATAGATATACTTTACCAGGACGTGGTGCGCGCGCGACATGCTGCAGCGCCGCGGCTGAGGCGCGTGCGGGCGGCGCCGACGTCAGGAAACGGAACCGCGGCGCTGGCCGCGCGCATGTGGGGGCACAGCTTGGACGGAACGGCCCGCACTTACCGCCCACGCGCCGTGCGGGCGCTGGTCAGAGGGATGTGTGTATGTATGTACTTCTCCTATATTTAGCTGACTAAATTTTAAGATGATTTCAGACAACACTTTTATAATACCAATTATTAAGTACAAGTAAATTGTCACATTTGTGAATTGTTATATATATACTCTTCGCGGACGCCGGAAAACGCTCATGCAGGCAGCAAAGACGCAAGGCCACCTCTTAGGTTGCATTACTGTATTTTTAGTCTAGCCTCAGGCTGTCTTTGTCGACCTCCTACAGCGCTCAATAGAAGCACGTCGTTTGTTTGGTTAAACTTTTCTTCATAACTAGTATGTTGCCCGTGCTAACGCTACGTGATCTTTTGTAATGCAAATAAACATAAGATCTTGCCAAGTATAACAACATGCAGTAACACTGCGTGAGCCAACTATGGACCATTGGAAAGACGACCAAAAATTGGATGTGGTTCTGACAGTGATAAAAAAAATTAATTTCTTGATACCTGGCCACATTAAGTAATTACACTAATACGCAACACAAGCAATATAGTACTGATGGCAATGCAGAGATGAGTGGATCCGCTACAACAACTGTCCACTACAAACATCATTGGCTCCAGTAGTGTCATCAACATGAAACTCTAAGAGAACATCTTTTTTTCCCCCTTGCATCTGGGTTTGTGCAACATCTGGTAGGGACACTTCAAATGCTTGCTTCGAACCAACCATAAAGGTTAGCATGTTTCCTACAGAGGCAAGGGTAACAAACATTAAAATCAAACTGAACATATGTTACAATAATAAAAGGTCACCCAAATTACCATCTATATCAATCCCTCCCCAATTGTGGCAACTAACAGAAAGCTGTTTTTCATCTGGTGTGACTCTCATATTCTTTTGTATGAAGTTGGTCAAGCTGCTGACATCCTATGCAAGAAAGGACAAGATCAAATATTTTTGTCAGACAACAATAAGAGAAATATATTAACTTCCCCATTCATCTTTACTGACAAGTAAAAGCATACTCTCAGAAATGGTTGACAATATTTGAAGACAATCAAATCCAAAGAAAATCTAATAATCGAAATATAACTTTGAATTTTCCATCTTTGAATAACACTGCATAGTGCATACAGAATCATGAACACTATTCCTTAAAAAATTATCGACAGGTAAGTCTTAACAACATGATAGATATAGTATGTACAAAAGACAGCATATTCTGCAAGACTTGTTTAGGACAGGCATACCAAATGGCAGAATATAGTAACTGTTCACCTTAATTTGAACAAGAGGAGTTTACTTGTGGTGAATACCATGTGGGAGATATTCCTAGGCAATAGGGGCCAGTTCGAAAGTACGGCACAGCTCACCTCGGTTCCTGATTGCTTCAGTTTCATTATTTGACTACCCTTCAAATGAGCATACTATTTTTTCAACTTTCTTCGAATAGAGTAGATGACATATCCCTTTACACCATTCACGGGATGGATAATGTCAATAAGCATTAAATTGTGACCAATAACAAAAATACATGTCGGCTAGCTCTAAGGAGCAGTACCTGTCTGGGTATAGCGCGGTATGTTTGAAATGGCCTGGCAACAAAAGATCATTACGTATTTCATATGTCTCTCCTGAAAGAAGTTGTTGCATTATAGGGAACAAGCAAGCAGAAAACATTCAAATCAGCAGTGAAGATATATCCATACCCAAATCAAGTCCATCGTAGGATGAGTCAAATTGAGCTGAAAGTTGAATTAGTTGAACTTGATTTGGGTATGGATATATCTTCACTGCTGATTTGAATGTTTTCTGCTTGCTTGTTCCCTATAATGCAACAACTTCTTTCAGGAGAGACATATGAAATACGTAATGATCTTTTGTTGCCAGGCCATTTCAAACATACCGCGCTATACCCAGACAGGTACTGCTCCTTAGAGCTAGCCGACATGTATTTTTGTTATTGGTCACAATTTAATGCTTATTGACATTATCCATCCCGTGAATGGTGTAAAGGGATATGTCATCTACTCTATTCGAAGAAAGTTGAAAAAATAGTATGCTCATTTGAAGGGTAGTCAAATAATGAAACTGAAGCAATCAGGAACCGAGGTGAGCTGTGCCGTACTTTCGAACTGGCCCCTATTGCCTAGGAATATCTCCCACATGGTATTCACCACAAGTAAACTCCTCTTGTTCAAATTAAGGTGAACAGTTACTATATTCTGCCATTTGGTATGCCTGTCCTAAACAAGTCTTGCAGAATATGCTGTCTTTTGTACATACTATATCTATCATGTTGTTAAGACTTACCTGTCGATAATTTTTTAAGGAATAGTGTTCATGATTCTGTATGCACTATGCAGTGTTATTCAAAGATGGAAAATTCAAAGTTATATTTCGATTATTAGATTTTCTTTGGATTTGATTGTCTTCAAATATTGTCAACCATTTCTGAGAGTATGCTTTTACTTGTCAGTAAAGATGAATGGGGAAGTTAATATATTTCTCTTATTGTTGTCTGACAAAAATATTTGATCTTGTCCTTTCTTGCATAGGATGTCAGCAGCTTGACCAACTTCATACAAAAGAATATGAGAGTCACACCAGATGAAAAACAGCTTTCTGTTAGTTGCCACAATTGGGGAGGGATTGATATAGATGGTAATTTGGGTGACCTTTTATTATTGTAACATATGTTCAGTTTGATTTTAATGTTTGTTACCCTTGCCTCTGTAGGAAACATGCTAACCTTTATGGTTGGTTCGAAGCAAGCATTTGAAGTGTCCCTACCAGATGTTGCACAAACCCAGATGCAAGGGGGAAAAAAAGATGTTCTCTTAGAGTTTCATGTTGATGACACTACTGGAGCCAATGATGTTTGTAGTGGACAGTTGTTGTAGCGGATCCACTCATCTCTGCATTGCCATCAGTACTATATTGCTTGTGTTGCGTATTAGTGTAATTACTTAATGTGGCCAGGTATCAAGAAATTAATTTTTTTTATCACTGTCAGAACCACATCCAATTTTGGTCGTCTTTCCAATGGTCCATAGTTGGCTCACGCAGTGTTACTGCATGTTGTTATACTTGGCAAGATCTTATGTTTATTTGCATTACAAAAGATCACGTAGCGTTAGCACGGGCAACATACTAGTTATGAAGAAAAGTTTAACCAAACAAACGACGTGCTTCTATTGAGCGCTGTAGGAGGTCGACAAAGACAGCCTGAGGCTAGACTAAAAATACAGTAATGCAACCTAAGAGGTGGCCTTGCGTCTTTGCTGCCTGCATGAGCGTTTTCCGGCGTCCGCGAAGAGTATATATATAACAATTCACAAATGTGACAATTTACTTGTACTTAATAATTGGTATTATAAAAGTGTTGTCTGAAATCATCTTAAAATTTAGTCAGCTAAATATAGGAGAAGTACATACATACACACATCCCTCTGACCAGCGCCCGCACGGCGCGTGGGCGGTAAGTGCGGGCCGTTCCGTCCAAGCTGTGCCCCCACATGCGCGCGGCCAGCGCCGCGGTTCCGTTTCCTGACGTCGGCGCCGCCCGCACGCGCCTCAGCCGCGGCGCTGCAGCATGTCGCGCGCGCACCACGTCCTGGTAAAGTATATCTATACCTTATTAATAATAATAAAGAGGCAAAATTTCAGGCTATTTTTTTCGTCCAGCCCTCTTAACTAACTTCGTTAATGTAGGTCTGTCGTTTTTTCTCAGTTTTCAGTTTTCCGTTTTTTCCGTCGTCAGTCCTTTTTTTATTCAAGTATTTCTTTCCGTCGTCCATCCGGTCCGTCTATTTTTTCAGCTTTCCGTTCCATCATCCGTCCGTTTCTTTCTGTTTCTTTCTATTTCTTTTTTTTCTTTCTTCCATGACTATCTCCTGTTTTTTATAAAACATCAATAAAAAATATAATAAGTCCGTGTAAGGTGAGGCGAAGGGAGACACAAGCGAGGGAGGCGATGGGGAGGGGCGAGCGGATAAGTAGAGAGAAGGAGAAATAGGACATGAAGTAAACAAATAAGAAAAAAAGGATATTATGTCACCATTTTCATATACCATAAGTAGTTGTTTAACTAAGCGTTTCACAAAACTGTTTTAGTTCGATCAGTGAAACTTCTGGTGGAGCTGAAGCCAAAAAAGAGCTTATCCACTGGTGAAGCAGATCCATAACAAATGGAGCCCTATTACAACCTGGATTAATCAACGATGGTCCAACTAATTAACCCGTAAACTAATATTTTGAGCAGTTTGTTAACCAATCTACTATATCTCCAACATGTACACATATACCAATCCAATCCTCAACAAGGGCTGCCATGAAAAACCAAGAGAGATCTTCGTTGTAGTCATCAATGAACAGACCAATATTTGAAACAACAGCAACTAACTACTTATCGACTTTCAGAGATTATAATTACATATTTTAATGGGTCCTCAAAGAAAGTCACACACTCGATATTTGACTCTGCCAACACATGGATAGTATAAAGTTATGATATATTTATGAGTAAATATTTTTCTACCTTACAATGGAAGATTTTTTAGTCAAGATTGTATTTTAAGTTGATACGGATTTAATAGAACATTGCCATATTATTATCAATATTAACTTATATTATGGATGCCATGGACATTATAAAATAAACTATATAGTTTTATAATTTATAAAAAGGATAAATATAAATAGACATGTAACATTCCCATCTACGTTTCTTATTAGCGTTTGATAGTTTTTTTTTCTCCCGTTGCAACGTGCGGGCATGTTTGCTAGTAAACCAATAAAGAGCAACGAATCCGAGCGGGACACCGTACACCACATTAATCAAGTTAATATAAGTACCCATATCAGAAACGAACCTACAGCAATTTACCGTGTGTGCATGCGTGTGTGGTGACTGGTGGGCGGGGTGTGGTTCAAAACAAGTGTTACCGCAGGTGCACGTCTACGTCATACGTACGGATGATCTCACCTGTCACATTGGTTATAGACCGACGTGCGTGAAGCCGTGAATACTCCCTCTATCTTTGAATAAATAGATTATAGAGTTGTTTTAAGTTAATTTTTTAAATTTTAATCAAATTTTTAGAAAAATTCGTCAAAATTTATGATATTAAATTAATATCATTAGATATACTATAGAATATAATGTGTTTATTTTATGTCATAGACGTTGTTATTTTTTTTCTATAAAATTAGTCAAACATAAGATAGTTTGACTTACACGGATTATAGGAATTGATTTATTTAGAGACGGAGAGAGTACGTGATTTGCCAAAGGAGTATATATATAATTATTATTCGTCTCATGTATTGCAGAACAGCCCGGGGCTCTCAGGAGTGGTCGTCTTGTGCGGCGCCTCGGAAACTGAAACAAGCGGGCGTTGACGTTCGGCTCTGCGGACTGCGGCCCGCAGCCGCCACGAGACAAGCGGACCAGAGCAGGTGGGTACTGGCGCAGCACGTTGACTCGTGGAGGTTGAGGTGAACAAGCATGCGCCGGATACATCGTCCCCATGCGATTAAAGAATAGAACACGCGGAAAACTGACGGCACTGCCCACGAGTACGACTCTACGAGGTGAGAGAGAGGCTGCAATGCAACACGGCCGCCGGCCGGTACGATCCAGCACGGCCGGATGGGTGCATGGAGGAAGAAGATGGTGCTACTGTGACGCTTGCTTCTTTTTCAATGACGAAAACAAGGATAAGTGGACCTGGTGAAAGAAAAAATTGTGTTTCGTGTGCAAAGACGACATAGGAAGATTTTTTTTTTCTTTTTCCTTCTAACACTGGCTGACTACGAGAAATACAGGACTTGTTTGGTTCGTAGCGTGGAAATCACGCCTGGCCCAGGCAGCGACACCAGGCGTTCGAAAGTCGGATGCGCTTGCCTGGCTGCGGCTCCCAGTGGAGGCTGCGAACCAAACAGCCATTGCGTTGTTGCCGACTTGCCGGACTTGGCCCGGCATGGCTCCGTTCGTTTGTCTTATTTTCGATTTGTTTCACTTTATTTTAGTTTATTCTCTCTCATAGAATATTATTAAATCAGTCAGCTTTTCAGCCAACCGAATAGGTCCTATATATCGTATCACAAGTGAAAAGACGCTCCGTTTGGGTTGAATATAAACTGGGAGGCTCACCCTACTACAGCCAAGTGTATTCAGCCTGATTGGCCCAAGCATATTCCTCTCAATTGGGCCTGGCCCGTATTTCATGCACTTCCCTATTGGGCCAGTACCAGCCCAATCTTACAATGCAAAACTCCGTCTCCGTCTCCGTCTCCGTCTCAAGATCAGCTGTTCGAAGACGATTCCCTCAAACCAAAAAAAGAGCTGTTCGAAGACGATCCAACGGCCACCATTTGACGAAGGTAACGTGTAGCACAGTAGCAGAAAGGAAGGGAAGCATCCAAGCCAAAATTCTCCCGAGGAAGAAAGGAACCCAAGGCAGGAAAAAAAAAGGGCTGCACACTGGAAGACGAAGGCAAACCCTAGTCGCTACTCCACCGCGGCGCCCACCACCCCGATCGGGCTCCGATTCCGATGGACTTCGCAGAGCTGGAGGCCGTGGAGGGCCTCCGGTGGCCGTGGCACTCGTGGCCGCCGACTGCCCCCGCCGCCGCGTCCCTCGTCGTGCCCACCGCCGTCCTCTGCTCGCCGCTGCAGCACCCCACGGCGCCCGACCTCCTCCCGCTGCTCCCCTACGCGCCGCTCCGCTGCGCCTCCCCGGGTTGCGGCGCCGCGCTCAACCCGTTCTCGCGCGTGCACCACGGCTCCGCGCGCTGGTCCTGCCCCTTCTGCGGCGCCGCCGCCAACCCGTTCCCGCGCCTCCTGGCCCCTGACGCGCTCCCCGCCGAGCTCTTCCCCACCCACTCCAGCGTCGAGTACGCGCTGCCCCCGGACCCCGCCGAGGCCGGGGGGCCGGGACCACCTGCGCTCGTGTTCGTGATCGATGCCGCCACGGCGGCCGAGGAGCTCGCCGTGCTCAAGGATGAGGTGCGGAGGGTCGTGCAGGGGCTGCCCGAGGGGATCAGGGTGGCGCTCGTCACTTTCGCTGCGTCCGTTTGGGTGCACGATCTTGGATTTGAGGGTTGCGCTCGGGTGGTTGTGCTCAATGGCGAGCGTGAGCTCGAGTCTGACAAGGTTTGTGAATTTGTAATGTGATCCTTAGGACACTGAATTTGTAACTTGGTTCTGCACCAATCTATGTGACATGTTCAGCATTCTAGTTTCGCGAGTATATGCATAATTTGTTCCTGCCGCAGCGAGCCTGCTACTACTCATCGCATTTATGAACTCTTCTGGCTGATCTCTCAAACCTGTAATGATGGTTTGAAATTTGAATGTAAGTAGCTTGTTATAATGCTAGTTCTGGGGCATGTATTAACTTTTTGCCACTATTAGGATGACCCATCTAATCCCTCTCACATTCACCTGTCTCACATTTGCCACTACCCCACTAGCAGTGGCAACTGTTCAAATACAGCAAGTACGTACTCTGTTTCCAATCAATAAATGCAGGGGCATGTCATCTTTGAATTTATGTTATATAACTTTTGTCTTCTGATAGTATTGCTTAAGTTGAGTGCTGTTACATCTACTGAAATAGAGAAATGTACATTGTACATGGCAACTTGAAATAGTTTGGTTTGTAAAATTCTTCGTGACCTGGACACTTATCCCTGCAATGTACTCCTTTTTTTAGGAGCTGTAGGTTCTTGGTGTTCTAAGGTGGTAGTTGTTGTCGGATGTATAACTTGAATATCTCTGCACTGTAGGATAGCACTCTCGCAAATGCTCATGTCCATATATAGTGCTAGAGAGAATGTGGAAACTTGAAAACTGCATAGCCAGAGAATTTTTCCTTTTGTCTAAAACTTCGGGTTTGGTTTATAGTCCCTGTTGCTATGTTCCTGTTGTCCAAACTTGCCATATAAAACTCTGGTTCCCTCATGTTTTGAATTTCTTCAAGTTTGGTGATATGCTTTTGCAATTGCTTGTATTTAGAAATTATTGTGGTTACTGTATATCACATAAGCCTTCTTTTATATTTCAGATACAAGAACTACTAGGTGTTCGCCGTTCACTGTACAAGAAATTGGCTATGCCAAGGTCCACTGAAGCGCAGCGATTTTTGCTGCCTGTTTCTGAATGTGAATTTAACATCACATCTGTGATAGAGGACCTGAGCTCCATGTCTGCATGTCCACGTGGGCATCGCCCTTTAAGAGCAACTGGTGCAGCGATTTCCACTGCTATTGCCCTTCTAGAGGGTTGCTGCTCACCCAGTACTGGTGGTCGGATTATGGTCTTTACATCTGGTCCTGCAACAGTTGGTCCAGGGTGTGTGGTGGAAACTGATCTTGGGAAAGCAATTCGTTCTCATCGTGACATATTCAATAGCAACGCACCGCTGACTGACAAAGCACGTGATTTCTATAAGAAAGTTGCAAAGAGGTTGACAGACCATGCATTAGTTCTTGATCTATTCGCCTGCTCTCTTGATCAGGTTGGGGCTGCAGAGCTGAGGAATCCAATTGAAGTGTCAGGGGGTTTAATGGTGCATACAGAGTCATTTGAGTCTGAGCAGTTCAAAAGCTGTTTTAGGCATATGTTCAAGCGCGAAGGCACCAATTACCTTAATATGAACTTTAATGCGACGATTGAAATAGTGACATCAAAGGAGGTGAAGATTTGTGGTGCCCTTGGTCCCTGCATTTCCCTCCGCAGGAAAAATAGCTCAGTTAGTGATAAGGAAATTGGTGAAGGTGGGACAAATTATTGGAAAACTAGTTCACTGAGCAGCAAGACCAGCATTGCTTTCTTTTTCCGAGTTGATTGCAGTCATAAAGCTGAGCCCCCGACTGTCTTCTTTATTCAGTTCATGACAAGGTACCGACATGGTGATGGTAGTTGTCACCTAAGGGTAACGACCGTTGCAAGAAGGTGGGCTGCTCCTGAT
>JAHUYU010001111.1:0-15343 GCA_030439765.1 Tripidium arundinaceum | reverse complement strand
CAACCATGGAGGGAGGTTGTAGATGGTGAGGATCACCGGCCATGTGCTGTGCTTGCTACTCCTCTCGGCAAAGGGATTCATTCCGTCAGTACTCAGTGCGAACCTAACATTTCTTGGTTCCTCAACAAATTTTGGGTGTTTGCCATTGAAATTTTGCCATTGCTTGCCATCGGCTGGATGTCGAAGCTTTCCATTATTTTTGTGCTCATCAGAAGCATGCCAGCTCATAAGTTTGGCATCCTCAGGGTTTGCGAACAAACACCTCAATCAATCAACCACTGGAAGGTACCACATCACCAAAGCAGGAACCCTTCTCTACGCGTAATAGTCTACTTCTTTTTCTTTGCCGAGGATTTATGAAGGATTACTTGATTTGGACAAAACATGGAGAGAGTAGCTCTACGCCTTATACAACTGGAAACCCAGCGAACATCGACGCCGATGGTCCAAATATGATTGTTGACGGATGTGAGTTGGTACACGAGACACAACACCATTGTCCCCAGAGTGAACATGTTCTGCCAAATGTTACTGATGATGGATTCGTTGGAGAAAATGAAGGCGTCAAAACTCATGTGGTCGATGAAAAGGACGAAGATGCAGAATTATTAGATGCACTATTGTGTCGTCATACGGATCCATCAATGTTCTTCATGAGAGGTATGGAGGCATTGATGAAGGCAGCAGTAGAGCCATTTTACGATGAGTCTAAGGGTTGTACCAAAGAGTTCACGACGTTGCGGTCTATGCTGAAGTTGTTGATGGTAAAAGCTAGATATGGTTTTTCTGATGCTGGCTTCGATGCGTTCTTGAGTATTCTCGCAAAAATGTTCCAAAGGAGAACAAAGTGCCTGCTAACACGTACTATGCAAAGAAGCTAACCAGTCCGCTTACTATGGGTGTCCAAAAGATCCACGCGTGTAGAAATCATTGTATCCTATATCAAGGTGATTATGAAGGCTTAGACAATTGTCCAAATGGTGGTGCAAGTAGGTACAAGACGAATAAAGACTATCAAGAGGAAGAGAATGTAGCCTCTATTTCTATAGGGAAGAAGCAAAAGAAGACCCAACAGAGTTCAAAACCCACCAGCAAAGAAAAAGAAGTAGACTATTACGCGTAGAGAAGGGTTCCTGCTTTGGTGATGTGGTACCTTCCAGTGGTTGATTGATTGAGGTGTTTGTTCGCAAACCCTGAGGATGCCAAACTTATGAGCTGGCATGCTTCTGATGAGCACAAAAATAATGGAAAGCTTCGACATCCAGCCGATGGCAAGCAATGGCAAAATTTCAATGGCAAACACCCAAAATTTGTTGAGGAACCAAGAAATGTTAGGTTCGCACTGAGTACTGACGGAATGAATCCCTTTGCCGAGAGGAGTAGCAAGCACAGCACATGGCCGGTGATCCTCACCATCTACAACCTCCCTCCATGGTTGTTGCAGAAGCGAAAATACCTTTTGCTAACCATTCTTATTTCTGGACCTACACAACCTGGAGTTGACATGGATGTATTTTTGGAGCCCTTAATGGAGGAGATGAAACTATTGTGGGAAACGGGTGTTCAAATGTTGGACGAGTTCCGCAAAGAGTCATTCACACTGAGAGCAATTATTTTTGTTACGATCAACGATTACCCTACTCTCTTTGTATTATCAGGCCAGTTCAAGGGAAAGGTTGGTTGTGTAGTATGCCTAGATGAAACCGCTTACGTGTCCCTTGATGCATCTAAGAAGCTAGTGTACATGAGGCACAGGCGCTTCTTATCGAAAGGACACAGGTATCGCTTGTGAAGGATGGATAATTACTTCGACAATATGGATGAACTACAGTCTACTGCTCCATCAGGTAACAGTAAAGGTCAAAAGAGTTTTCGAAATAGTTAGAAACATCAAGTTTGTTTTTGGGAATAAGACAAAAGATGGAAAAGCAAGAAAGGATGTCAAGCCAACTCCAGGGGCTACATTCAAGAAGATGTTAGTTTTCTTTGAGTATTTGCCATACTGAAAAGAGTTGGACGTACGACACGCGATCGATGGTATGCATGTTCAAAAGAATGTGTTTGAAAGCATAATTGGCATCTTGCTAGATATAAAGAGCAAGACAAAGGAAGGACTCAATTCACGTCTGGACATGGTAAATTTAGGCATAAAAAAAGAACTTCACCCTGTTCTTCTAGAAAATGGGAAGTATCACCTCCCGGCAGCAAGCTACAACCTGAACACAGATGAGAAACGTGCGATGTGTATGTGGTGGAAGAATTTGAAAGTTCCATCTGGATTCTGCTCCAACATAAGGAGTATTGTGTCAATGAAAGACCTTACACTCACCAACTACAACTCACATGATTATCATGTCATGCTGACTACTTTCCTCCCTATTGCCATCAGTGCTATAAATCTGGTGTTCTTAAAGATGGCAATCACATGGTTGTGCTACTTTTTCAACAAGATCTCACAGAAGGTAATTGACCGCGATGAGTTGGCGTCTCTTCAGGAATTTGCAGTGGAGACAGTGTCATAGTTTGAGATGTGTTTCCCCCATCATTCTTCGATATAATGGTACACCTTGTGGTGCATTTGGTGCCGCAAATAGAGGCATTGGGTCCCATGTATTTGCATGAAATGTGGACGTATGAGTGTTTCATGTCAATACTGAATGGCTATGTATCAACTCGTGCTTGTCCTGAGGCGTCCATGATAGAGGGGTACATTACCGAAGAGGCCATTGAGTCCAGATGTCTATCCTGCAATAATTGCCTAAAAGACTAGATTGTAATAGGTTTGCCTCTGACACGACATGAGGGTAGGCTGTATGGAAGTGGGAGGATGGGACGGAAATCATTCATCCCATCAGATTACAAAATAGTCCTCGAGGCACATCATAGCATCCTACATCAGCCCTCGATAATGGAGCCTTTCATCGAGCAACACATGAATGAGTTTCGCGAACATAATCATGGGCACACAGACGATTGGGTAATGAAGGAACACAAGCATCGGTTCACCACATGGCTAAGGGAGCAGAACATTCTATATGGGGAAACAATTGAGGAACAAACCATCAAGATGTTGGCATCTGGACCATCACGCCAGGTCACGACATGGCAAACCTATGACATTAGTGGCTTCATGTTTTGTACCAATTCTCATGTTTACATTTTTCCTCCATCATGTGAGACAATGTGTCGTAGTCAGGGTTCGTTGTAATGGCACATGCGGTTTGTGAAGCATGTATACTCCATCTTTGTACGAATGGCTTGAAATTTTTTTTGCAGGCTCGTAGACCCACACTATGGCCCCACACCAAATATTAGATTTTCCTGACCAATATTTTAATTACTACATTTTTTGTTGCCAAACCGGAGAAAGGGGGGCGAGTTACCCCTAGAAAACTAAAGATTCCTGCATGTACCTCCACCAAAATTAGTTCACTGGGGCAGATGGCACGTGGTGTAAAGGTTCGGTGGCATTTCGAATCATTTTGGGGGTAGCCCTAGTTCAACCTACAATTACTTTCTATCGGGGCACGGAAATTCATTTAAACTGCAGAAAGTAGAAAACTATCTCCGAAAAACCCAAAACTTGGTGATTCCTTAACATGTGGCATGTGGAAGCCTGAGAAAAAGTTTGGAGACAATACGACAAAGGGATGCTGAGCACCCATGGAAACCCAGTAGTCATAGTCAGGGTTCCTTGGAATGGGGCATGCGGTTTGTGAAGCATGTATACTCCGTCTTTATTCGAATGGCTGAAATTTTTTTGTAAGCTCGTAGATCTGCTTTATGGCCCCACACCAAATATTAGATTTTCCTGACCATTCTTTTAATTACTACATTTTTTCCCAAACCAGAGAAAGGGGGTCGAGTTAACCCTAAATCCAAAACCCTAAACCCTAAACCTAAACCCTAACCGTAAACCCTAAACCCTAAACCCTAATCCTAAACCCTAAATGGTTAAAACAAAAAAGAAGATGAAAAAGAAAAATAAAAAATAAAAAACGAAACATTTACACAGGCGGTTGATATAGCCAACCGCTAGTGTAAATGTATTTACACTGGCGGTGGCTATCTAAAACTCCCTGTGGAAATCGGTCTACACAGGCGGTTTGTATTACCAACCGCCAGTGTAAATGATTTTACACTAGCGGTTTGTAATACAAACCGCCTGTACAAATACTCCTGTATATACATAGCCAAAAATTTCTCTAAAATTTTCAAGTCCCGGTGGCGCCATTCTTCTCTCTGCGACGCCGTCAGGCTGGCGAAATCCACCGCCGCCGCCTAGCCCGCCCGCCGCACCGCCGCGCAGCTAGCTCCCCGTCGACCGCCGCGCTCTCCTCGTCTCAGTGAGCCCCACCACGCGCCTCCACGCCGCCCCGGCACCACCCACCGCTGCCCGCTCGCACCCCGTCGGCGAACGCTGCCCCGGCACCACCCACCACCGACGTCGAGCACGCGCCAGTCGAGCACCCGCCACCGACGTCAAGCACACCGCCCCGGCACCACCTGCCTCTGCTCTGCCCGCGAGGCCCGCCACCATCGTCTGTCGCCGTCGTCTTCCCCGCCAGCTTCTTCCCCACCACTATCATCTCTACCGCGCGCACAAGAAACAGCGCCGCCGTCGTCTCCCCCCCCGGCGTGACTATCCTCTTCCCCGCCCGAAGCGCCGTCGGCGGGTGCTCCGGTTGCGGCGGCGGCGCCCGTGGCCATTCTGTGCCAGGCAGTGGGCCGGCCTGCCTTTGTTGGGTCGTGTTGGGCCCGGCAGGCCGGCCTGCCTTTTTATTTTCATTTTTTTATTTAAGTTAAAAGACTTGTAAAATTCTTTAAAATCAAATAAAAATCATAAATTAGTAAATTAAATTTTGTTGAACTCCTCATAAAATGATCTACACAATGAATCTATAGCACACCCTATTTAAGTGAAAGGTATTTAATTTAATAATTAAATTATAGTTTGCTATAATTGAATAAAATAGTTCCTGTGTTTCAAAATTCGTGAAATTTTTGTGGTAGCCTAATCATGTTAATTAAGACTCCTAGTAAAAATTTCATGGTCAGTAGATGCAGTACGATGTAGTGACGACTATGTGACTAGGGTCTTATGGTCGCTAGGGTTTCATCTTAAATATGTAAGACTATGTGACTTTTGATAAAAATTTCATGACCACATAGATGTGTTATTTAGGTGGATGTAAAACCGTTCTTAATATTATATATGAATTTGTATTTCTCAATATTATATATGTTTGTACTCCTGTGTGTTTGAGCATTGCATTTTATATATCAGGCGCTCGTGTGTGTTTGTTGAATGAGTCATTTCAACCATGTTTATATATCAGGAGTAAATCTGAATTAGCTCGATGGGTTCTCCAAACAATGGCGACCAGGCAGATGCCCAAGGAGCAGAGTCACACCACAACACTTCAATTCCAAATGATCAACGGTAAGGTATTCTATGTATAACTCTAGGGTTTTATCTTAAGTGGGTTGTGACTAATAGGGTTGCGATTATAAAGGACATGAAAAAGGAATTTGAGGCCACATACACCGTCTACATAGCAAATGCACTCCTTCAGTTTAAGGACAGGGAATGCGTAGTGGCCCCATACTTTAAGTAAGTGTGAGTTTACATACTTCAAATTGATAATTTCAATTAACAAAATTACTGTCTAAACACATATGCATCACAAATTTGATTCGTGAAGGGACCATTGGATCTGTCTATTCATTTATGCCAGGGAAGGAAAGGTGCTGCTCCTAGACTCCACAGATTACTCTCCCGAATCTTATCAACCATTCTTGACCTACTTGGAGAGGTAAGTCGAGATATGCATGCATACTTTTATCGATGAGAGTTTGAGAATAACTTGGTGATTTTATTCGAGATCATAGGGCATATAGGTTTTATAAGCTTCAAGGTGGACCGTAGACATAATGCAAAAAGGGGAGCCATTGGCCATATATCATCAATGGCCAGTATGTAAATTTATGAATACATATATCATACATGTATAGTACATAGGATGATGTTGCAACTAAATAACCACTTGCCCGTTATATAGTGCCACAAGCAACCACTCGGATCGGTCCACTGTGGCTACTACGTGTGCGAGTTTATGAGAGAGAACGGCCGATACATCAAGAAAACTAACGAGGTAAGTAATAGTCATGTATGAAGTTCTGTCATTAAAGTTACAAATGTATGGTCAAGTGTAAATATATGATGTTCGTAAAAAAATTTCAGCCATTCGAATAAAGACGGAGTATACATGCTTCACAAACCGCATGCCCCATTCCAAGGAACCCTGACTATGACTACTGGGTTTCCATGGGTGCTCAGCATCCCTTTGTCGTATTGTCTCCAAACTTTTTCTCAGGCTTCCACATGCCACATGTTAAGGAATCACCAAGTTTTGGGTTTTTCGGAGATAGTTTTCTACTTTCTGCAGTTTAAATGAATTTCCGTGCCCCGATAGAAAGTAATTGTAGGTTGAACTAGGGCTACCCCCAAAATGATTCGAAATGCCACCGAACCTTTACACCACGTGCCATCTGCCCCAGTGAACTAATTTTGGTGGAGGTACATGCAGGAATCTTTAGTTTTCTAGGGGTAACTCGCCCCCCTTTCTCCGGTTTGGCAACAAAAAATGTAGTAATTAAAATATTGGTCAGGAAAATCTAATATTTGGTGTGGGGCCATAGTGTGGGTCTACGAGCCTGCAAAAAAAATTTCAAGCCATTCGTACAAAGATGGAGTATACATGCTTCACAAACCGCATGTGCCATTACAACGAACCCTGACTACGACACATTGTCTCACATGATGGAGGAAAAATGTAAACATGAGAATTGGTACAAAACATGAAGCCACTAATGTCATAGGTTTGCCATGTCGTGACCTGGCGTGATGGTCCAGATGCCAACATCTTGATGGTTTGTTCCTCAATTGTTTCCCCATATAGAATGTTCTGCTCCCTTAGCCATGTGGTGAACCGATGCTTGTGTTCCTTCATTACCCAATCGTCTGTGTGCCCATGATTATGTTCGCGAAACTCATTCATGTGTTGCTCGATGAAAGGCTCCATTATCGAGGGCTGATGTAGGATGCTATGATGTGCCTCGAGGACTATTTTGTAATCTGATGGGATGAATGATTTCCGTCCCATCCTCCCACTTCCATACAGCCTACCCTCATGTCGTGTCAGAGGCAAACCTATTACAATCTAGTCTTTTAGGCAATTATTGCAGGATAGACATCTGGACTCAATGGCCTCTTCGGTAATGTACCCCTCTATCATGGACGCCTCAGGACAAGCACGAGTTGATACATAGCCATTCAGTATTGACATGAAACACTCATACGTCCACATTTCATGCAAATACATGGGACCCAATGCCTCTATTTGCGGCACCAAATGCACCACAAGGTGTACCATTATATCGAAGAATGATGGGGGAAACACATCTCAAACTATGACACTGTCTCCACTGCAAATTCCTGAAGAGACGCCAACTCATCGCGGTCAATTACCTTCTGTGAGATCTTGTTGAAAAAGTAGCACAACCATGTGATTGCCATCTTTAAGAACACCAGATTTATAGCACTGATGGCAATAGGGAGGAAAGTAGTCAGCATGACATGATAATCATGTGAGTTGTAGTTGGTGAGTGTAAGGTCTTTCATTGACACAATACTCCTTATGTTGGAGCAGAATCCAGATGGAACTTTCAAATTCTTCCACCACATACACATCGCACGTTTCTCATCTGTGTTCAGGTTGTAGCTTGCTGCCGGGAGGTGATACTTCCCATTTTCTAGAAGAACAGGGTGAAGTTCTTTTTTTATGCCTAAATTTACCATGTCCAGACGTGAATTGAGTCCTTCCTTTGTCTTGCTCTTTATATCTAGCAAGATGCCAATTATGCTTTCAAACACATTCTTTTGAACATGCATACCATCGATCGCGTGTCGTACGTCCAACTCTTTTCAGTATGGCAAATACTCAAAGAAAACTAACATCTTCTTGAATGTAGCCCCTGGAGTTGGCTTGACATCCTTTCTTGCTTTTCCATCTTTTGTCTTATTCCCAAAAACAAACTTGATGTTTCTAACTATTTCGAAAACTCTTTTGACCTTTACTGTTACCTGATGGAGCAGTAGACTGTAGTTCATCCATATTGTCGAAGTAATTATCCATCCTTCACAAGCGATACCTGTGTCCTTTCGATAAGAAGCGCCTGTGCCTCATGTACACTAGCTTCTTAGATGCATCAAGGGACACGTAAGCGGTTTCATCTAGGCATACTACACAACCAACCTTTCCCTTGAACTGGCCTGATAATACAAAGAGAGTAGGGTAATCGTTGATCGTAACAAAAATAATTGCTCTCAGTGTGAATGACTCTTTGCGGAACTCGTCCAACATTTGAACACCCGTTTCCCACAATAGTTTCATCTCCTCCATTAAGGGCTCCAAAAATACATCCATGTCAACTCCAGGTTGTGTAGGTCCAGAAATAAGAATGGTTAGCAAAAGGTATTTTCGCTTCTGCAACAACCATGGAGGGAGGTTGTAGATGGTGAGGATCACCGGCCATGTGCTGTGCTTGCTACTCCTCTCGGCAAAGGGATTCATTCCGTCAGTACTCAGTGCGAACCTAACATTTCTTGGTTCCTCAACAAATTTTGGGTGTTTGCCATTGAAATTTTGCCATTGCTTGCCATCGGCTGGATGTCGAAGCTTTCCATTATTTTTGTGCTCATCAGAAGCATGCCAGCTCATAAGTTTGGCATCCTCAGGGTTTGCGAACAAACACCTCAATCAATCAACCACTGGAAGGTACCACATCACCAAAGCAGGAACCCTTCTCTACGCGTAATAGTCTACTTCTTTTTCTTTGCTGGTGGGTTTTGAACTCTGTTGGGTCTTCTTTTGCTTCTTCCCTATAGAAATAGAGGCTACATTCTCTTCCTCTTGATAGTCTTTATTCGTCTTGTACCTACTTGCACCACCATTTGGACAATTGTCTAAGCCTTCATAATCACCTTGATATAGGATACAATGATTTCTACACGCGTGGATCTTTTGGACACCCATAGTAAGCGGACTGGTTAGCTTCTTTGCATAGTACGTGTTAGCAGGCACTTTGTTCTCCTTTGGAACATTTTTGCGAGAATACTCAAGAACGCATCGAAGCCAGCATCAGAAAAACCATATCTAGCTTTTACCATCAACAACTTCAGCAGTAGAGCCATTTTACGATGAGTCTAAGGGTTGTACCAAAGAGTTCACGACGTTGCGGTCTATGCTGAAGTTGTTGATGGTAAAAGCTAGATATGGTTTTTCTGATGCTGGCTTCGATGCGTTCTTGAGTATTCTCGCAAAAATGTTCCAAAGGAGAACAAAGTGCCTGCTAACACGTACTATGCAAAGAAGCTAACCAGTCCGCTTACTATGGGTGTCCAAAAGATCCACGCGTGTAGAAATCATTGTATCCTATATCAAGGTGATTATGAAGGCTTAGACAATTGTCCAAATGGTGGTGCAAGTAGGTACAAGACGAATAAAGACTATCAAGAGGAAGAGAATGTAGCCTCTATTTCTATAGGGAAGAAGCAAAAGAAGACCCAACAGAGTTCAAAACCCACCAGCAAAGAAAAAGAAGTAGACTATTACGCGTAGAGAAGGGTTCCTGCTTTGGTGATGTGGTACCTTCCAGTGGTTGATTGATTGAGGTGTTTGTTCGCAAACCCTGAGGATGCCAAACTTATGAGCTGGCATGCTTCTGATGAGCACAAAAATAATGGAAAGCTTCGACATCCAGCCGATGGCAAGCAATGGCAAAATTTCAATGGCAAACACCCAAAATTTGTTGAGGAACCAAGAAATGTTAGGTTCGCACTGAGTACTGACGGAATGAATCCCTTTGCCGAGAGGAGTAGCAAGCACAGCACATGGCCGGTGATCCTCACCATCTACAACCTCCCTCCATGGTTGTTGCAGAAGCGAAAATACCTTTTGCTAACCATTCTTATTTCTGGACCTACACAACCTGGAGTTGACATGGATGTATTTTTGGAGCCCTTAATGGAGGAGATGAAACTATTGTGGGAAACGGGTGTTCAAATGTTGGACGAGTTCCGCAAAGAGTCATTCACACTGAGAGCAATTATTTTTGTTACGATCAACGATTACCCTACTCTCTTTGTATTATCAGGCCAGTTCAAGGGAAAGGTTGGTTGTGTAGTATGCCTAGATGAAACCGCTTACGTGTCCCTTGATGCATCTAAGAAGCTAGTGTACATGAGGCACAGGCGCTTCTTATCGAAAGGACACAGGTATCGCTTGTGAAGGATGGATAATTACTTCGACAATATGGATGAACTACAGTCTACTGCTCCATCAGGTAACAGTAAAGGTCAAAAGAGTTTTCGAAATAGTTAGAAACATCAAGTTTGTTTTTGGGAATAAGACAAAAGATGGAAAAGCAAGAAAGGATGTCAAGCCAACTCCAGGGGCTACATTCAAGAAGATGTTAGTTTTCTTTGAGTATTTGCCATACTGAAAAGAGTTGGACGTACGACACGCGATCGATGGTATGCATGTTCAAAAGAATGTGTTTGAAAGCATAATTGGCATCTTGCTAGATATAAAGAGCAAGACAAAGGAAGGACTCAATTCACGTCTGGACATGGTAAATTTAGGCATAAAAAAAGAACTTCACCCTGTTCTTCTAGAAAATGGGAAGTATCACCTCCCGGCAGCAAGCTACAACCTGAACACAGATGAGAAACGTGCGATGTGTATGTGGTGGAAGAATTTGAAAGTTCCATCTGGATTCTGCTCCAACATAAGGAGTATTGTGTCAATGAAAGACCTTACACTCACCAACTACAACTCACATGATTATCATGTCATGCTGACTACTTTCCTCCCTATTGCCATCAGTGCTATAAATCTGGTGTTCTTAAAGATGGCAATCACATGGTTGTGCTACTTTTTCAACAAGATCTCACAGAAGGTAATTGACCGCGATGAGTTGGCGTCTCTTCAGGAATTTGCAGTGGAGACAGTGTCATAGTTTGAGATGTGTTTCCCCCATCATTCTTCGATATAATGGTACACCTTGTGGTGCATTTGGTGCCGCAAATAGAGGCATTGGGTCCCATGTATTTGCATGAAATGTGGACGTATGAGTGTTTCATGTCAATACTGAATGGCTATGTATCAACTCGTGCTTGTCCTGAGGCGTCCATGATAGAGGGGTACATTACCGAAGAGGCCATTGAGTCCAGATGTCTATCCTGCAATAATTGCCTAAAAGACTAGATTGTAATAGGTTTGCCTCTGACACGACATGAGGGTAGGCTGTATGGAAGTGGGAGGATGGGACGGAAATCATTCATCCCATCAGATTACAAAATAGTCCTCGAGGCACATCATAGCATCCTACATCAGCCCTCGATAATGGAGCCTTTCATCGAGCAACACATGAATGAGTTTCGCGAACATAATCATGGGCACACAGACGATTGGGTAATGAAGGAACACAAGCATCGGTTCACCACATGGCTAAGGGAGCAGAACATTCTATATGGGGAAACAATTGAGGAACAAACCATCAAGATGTTGGCATCTGGACCATCACGCCAGGTCACGACATGGCAAACCTATGACATTAGTGGCTTCATGTTTTGTACCAATTCTCATGTTTACATTTTTCCTCCATCATGTGAGACAATGTGTCGTAGTCAGGGTTCGTTGTAATGGCACATGCGGTTTGTGAAGCATGTATACTCCATCTTTGTACGAATGGCTTGAAATTTTTTTTGCAGGCTCGTAGACCCACACTATGGCCCCACACCAAATATTAGATTTTCCTGACCAATATTTTAATTACTACTGGGTTTCCATGGGTGCTCAGCATCCCTTTGTCGTATTGTCTCCAAACTTTTTCTCAGGCTTCCACATGCCACATGTTAAGGAATCACCAAGTTTTGGGTTTTTCGGAGATAGTTTTCTACTTTCTGCAGTTTAAATGAATTTCCGTGCCCCGATAGAAAGTAATTGTAGGTTGAACTAGGGCTACCCCCAAAATGATTCGAAATGCCACCGAACCTTTACACCACGTGCCATCTGCCCCAGTGAACTAATTTTGGTGGAGGTACATGCAGGAATCTTTAGTTTTCTAGGGGTAACTCGCCCCCCTTTCTCCGGTTTGGCAACAAAAAATGTAGTAATTAAAATATTGGTCAGGAAAATCTAATATTTGGTGTGGGGCCATAGTGTGGGTCTACGAGCCTGCAAAAAAAATTTCAAGCCATTCGTACAAAGATGGAGTATACATGCTTCACAAACCGCATGTGCCATTACAACGAACCCTGACTACGACACATTGTCTCACATGATGGAGGAAAAATGTAAACATGAGAATTGGTACAAAACATGAAGCCACTAATGTCATAGGTTTGCCATGTCGTGACCTGGCGTGATGGTCCAGATGCCAACATCTTGATGGTTTGTTCCTCAATTGTTTCCCCATATAGAATGTTCTGCTCCCTTAGCCATGTGGTGAACCGATGCTTGTGTTCCTTCATTACCCAATCGTCTGTGTGCCCATGATTATGTTCGCGAAACTCATTCATGTGTTGCTCGATGAAAGGCTCCATTATCGAGGGCTGATGTAGGATGCTATGATGTGCCTCGAGGACTATTTTGTAATCTGATGGGATGAATGATTTCCGTCCCATCCTCCCACTTCCATACAGCCTACCCTCATGTCGTGTCAGAGGCAAACCTATTACAATCTAGTCTTTTAGGCAATTATTGCAGGATAGACATCTGGACTCAATGGCCTCTTCGGTAATGTACCCCTCTATCATGGACGCCTCAGGACAAGCACGAGTTGATACATAGCCATTCAGTATTGACATGAAACACTCATACGTCCACATTTCATGCAAATACATGGGACCCAATGCCTCTATTTGCGGCACCAAATGCACCACAAGGTGTACCATTATATCGAAGAATGATGGGGGAAACACATCTCAAACTATGACACTGTCTCCACTGCAAATTCCTGAAGAGACGCCAACTCATCGCGGTCAATTACCTTCTGTGAGATCTTGTTGAAAAAGTAGCACAACCATGTGATTGCCATCTTTAAGAACACCAGATTTATAGCACTGATGGCAATAGGGAGGAAAGTAGTCAGCATGACATGATAATCATGTGAGTTGTAGTTGGTGAGTGTAAGGTCTTTCATTGACACAATACTCCTTATGTTGGAGCAGAATCCAGATGGAACTTTCAAATTCTTCCACCACATACACATCGCACGTTTCTCATCTGTGTTCAGGTTGTAGCTTGCTGCCGGGAGGTGATACTTCCCATTTTCTAGAAGAACAGGGTGAAGTTCTTTTTTTATGCCTAAATTTACCATGTCCAGACGTGAATTGAGTCCTTCCTTTGTCTTGCTCTTTATATCTAGCAAGATGCCAATTATGCTTTCAAACACATTCTTTTGAACATGCATACCATCGATCGCGTGTCGTACGTCCAACTCTTTTCAGTATGGCAAATACTCAAAGAAAACTAACATCTTCTTGAATGTAGCCCCTGGAGTTGGCTTGACATCCTTTCTTGCTTTTCCATCTTTTGTCTTATTCCCAAAAACAAACTTGATGTTTCTAACTATTTCGAAAACTCTTTTGACCTTTACTGTTACCTGATGGAGCAGTAGACTGTAGTTCATCCATATTGTCGAAGTAATTATCCATCCTTCACAAGCGATACCTGTGTCCTTTCGATAAGAAGCGCCTGTGCCTCATGTACACTAGCTTCTTAGATGCATCAAGGGACACGTAAGCGGTTTCATCTAGGCATACTACACAACCAACCTTTCCCTTGAACTGGCCTGATAATACAAAGAGAGTAGGGTAATCGTTGATCGTAACAAAAATAATTGCTCTCAGTGTGAATGACTCTTTGCGGAACTCGTCCAACATTTGAACACCCGTTTCCCACAATAGTTTCATCTCCTCCATTAAGGGCTCCAAAAATACATCCATGTCAACTCCAGGTTGTGTAGGTCCAGAAATAAGAATGGTTAGCAAAAGGTATTTTCGCTTCTGCAACAACCATGGAGGGAGGTTGTAGATGGTGAGGATCACCGGCCATGTGCTGTGCTTGCTACTCCTCTCGGCAAAGGGATTCATTCCGTCAGTACTCAGTGCGAACCTAACATTTCTTGGTTCCTCAACAAATTTTGGGTGTTTGCCATTGAAATTTTGCCATTGCTTGCCATCGGCTGGATGTCGAAGCTTTCCATTATTTTTGTGCTCATCAGAAGCATGCCAGCTCATAAGTTTGGCATCCTCAGGGTTTGCGAACAAACACCTCAATCAATCAACCACTGGAAGGTACCACATCACCAAAGCAGGAACCCTTCTCTACGCGTAATAGTCTACTTCTTTTTCTTTGCTGGTGGGTTTTGAACTCTGTTGGGTCTTCTTTTGCTTCTTCCCTATAGAAATAGAGGCTACATTCTCTTCCTCTTGATAGTCTTTATTCGTCTTGTACCTACTTGCACCACCATTTGGACAATTGTCTAAGCCTTCATAATCACCTTGATATAGGATACAATGATTTCTACACGCGTGGATCTTTTGGACACCCATAGTAAGCGGACTGGTTAGCTTCTTTGCATAGTACGTGTTAGCAGGCACTTTGTTCTCCTTTGGAACATTTTTGCGAGAATACTCAAGAACGCATCGAAGCCAGCATCAGAAAAACCATATCTAGCTTTTACCATCAACAACTTCAGCATAGACCGCAACGTCGTGAACTCTTTGGTACAACCCTTAGACTCATCGTAAAATGGCTCTACTGCTGCCTTCATCAATGCCTCCATACCTCTCATGAAGAACATTGATGGATCCGTATGACGACACAATAGTGCATCTAATAATTCTGCATCTTCGTCCTTTTCATCGACCACATGAGTTTTGACGCCTTCATTTTCTCCAACGAATCCATCATCAGTAACATTTGGCAGAACATGTTCACTCTGGGGACAATGGTGTTGTGTCTCGTGTACCAACTCACATCCGTCAACAATCATATTTGGACCATCGGCGTCGATGTTCGCTGGGTTTCCAGTTGTATAAGGCGTAGAGCTACTCTCTCCATGTTTTGTCCAAATCAAGTAATCCTTCATAAATCCTCGGCAAACCAGATGAGAAATGATTGGTTCCGCGTCATCAAATACAACAATATTTTTGCAGTCTATGCATGTACAATATATGTGCTTCGTCTTTGTTCTCCAAGCATGGCTCTTA
>JAHUYU010001580.1:0-19484 GCA_030439765.1 Tripidium arundinaceum | reverse complement strand
ACTCGAGTGTGTGTCACACTATCCCAAAACTACCATGTTTACCCCTGCCATAAGCATTGGTTCATCTTTGCAATCATGTTATCTTATTTATATTTTCCCAAAGGAAGGCATGGTGTAAGGAGTCTAGTATGGATATAAACAAGATAACATGATTGCAAAGATGAACCAATGCTTATGGCAGGGGTAAACATGGTAGTTTTGGGATAGTGTGACACACACTCGAGTCTAGCACCTGAGCAAAGAAAGAAGGAAGAAGGACTAAAGAATGAAAGAATAAATCTATGAGAGCAGGCATATCCTTGATACAGCTATGCAAAGAATAGTAAGTAATCATACATGTACATGAGTAAGAGCTAGCGCTAAGTGTGAGATAGGTCGGGAGGCCACCGAGTACTTGTCTGCCAGCAACCTCATGTGACAATTTACGTACTCCTACACCATACCCGAACGTGGGGGATTACGAAGGATGGACAGGGCTGTCACCACCTGCCGCCTACCCCTCAACCGTGAAGCATGAAATGCATTCACCTGCTTCTATATACCCGAGCACCATGCTCGCGTATAGAGAAACTACCCAAGCCCCCCCTGGGTCCCCAACCCTACGGATCGACAGGTAAGAAGCTTGGGCACACCCGAAAGCACGATGAACCGCCACCTTAACTTAACTCTATTTCTTATCATAAACATGATATGAATGATTAAGCATAAAGTTCTACATGGCAACATCATGACATATAAACTATAAAGTAGCTCATATATCAAGATAATTTCATGAGAACTATACTCTAGTTTACTTGCATAACTATATTGATAAAATGAAGACAAGACTTTGGAGAAATGATTCATCTTATTCATACCAAGATTCTTCTCCAAGGAGTCAAGCCCTCCAAGGTAGCCTTGCCTTGCTCTAGAACTACTAAAGAAAGGTAAAAACTAGAGAGGTATTGCTCAAGATGTATTGACTCAAGGTGGTGTGTGTGTTATGAGAGCACTACCCCTCCTTTTATACATAATGGAGGTCGGTTTGGGGTGCCATAAAATAGGAAACTAGCCTACACCGCCTCTACATGTCGGCATGCAACCGCCAGAGAAGAGTGGGCCCGAGGGGAGCCAGTGGCAGTGCGGCCGCACCCCTGGCCCGCTCCTCTCGCCACCGCCTTTCTCTGGTGGGCCTCTGGTTGGACCAGGGTCGCCTCCACGTAGGTGTTCGGCCTAAATTTTGCATAAAAGTGGGCTTTTGCTTGGCTCCTTGGTATATGATCTACGTTACGCTTTCTCTGTTGGCGTATTTTGATTCTTGTTCCACTGTATTTTGGTATAGTCTCTGCAAAATAATAAGCTTCCAATACAAGTGGAACTTTGTCAATAGTAAAAGCATATGTGTTGAAAGTATGTTTATTTCTCCTGTTTTTGGACTATAATTGGCGGTCGGATATGGTCGTTAGTGACCGCCAACAATATACTTGATTCTCGTAACGTGGTTTGAAACTTAGCATGCCTCTGATTGATCAACTAGCATTTTAGGCAAAATCAATTTCAAAAATTTCATAACGTGCTTCAAAATGCTTTATAAAACTTGATCTATGTAACATGATCATGGTTTGTGCTGATTATCTGCTTCTGGTCATGGTATATAGGTGATATGTGTTCATATCCTATTTAGAGAGAGTCACTTGGTTTGTAGCTAACTCCCGTTGTTTTAGGGGGTGCGGCAATGCCGCACTTTCAATCTCAACAGAGATTCGGCCCATAATGGCCAGCTCTGTGGGGCCCATCTTCCCTTCTTTTCTTATTCAGCCCCGCAGTCTCTCTCTCTCTCCAGACGACGCCGACGCCCGCAGCTCTCTCTCTCTCGCGTGTGCGCCGTCGCCGTCGCCCCTGCGCGCCGCCGCCGCCTCTGACAGTGCCGCACCAGCCTCGGCCCCTTCCTGCTCATCGCCGGCCGGTGCTGGACGCTCCTGGCCAAGCCATCTCTCTCCTCTTCTCTCCAATCTGCGAAAAGCAAAGGTGAAAACCCTAAATCCATCCTGATCTATGCAATGTTGGATTTCTTGCTATGGATTTCAGTCTCTAGTTAAAGTATGAAGGACTAGGAAGCATTCTTGATGGTTAAATCAAATCAATTTGGAAACCTTTTGGTGGAGTGGAAAACCCCACTACGGTAGTGCCGCGG
This sequence comes from Tripidium arundinaceum, assembly GCA_030439765.1. NCBI lineage: Eukaryota > Viridiplantae > Streptophyta > Magnoliopsida > Poales > Poaceae > Tripidium > Tripidium arundinaceum. The sequence goes on along the minus strand of JAHUYU010001580.1, from coordinate 17,311 downwards.
TCAGGGTGCGGCAGTGCCGCTCCTAGAAGATGCAGTTGTTCAAACTACTACTCTACTCAACCGAGAGGCTTCCAAGTTTGTTGGATTTGGTCACCAAAACCTGGTTTCAAGTTTCTCCATATCTCTTCTTTCAAATCCATGGCATGGATCTATTGTTCCTCTTGAACTATGATTTTGAGACTGTGATGGAGTAGAAAGACAGTTGGAAGTTAGAGTTAGCAAGAAAAAGAAAATGGGCAGTGATCTTGCGGCAGTTGGAAGTATCTGAGTGCGGCAGTGCCGCACTCTCTGGATAGTTCTGTCCAGCAGGCTTCCGAGATCATTATTCAAGTTCTTTTTCTTGTTAAAACTGATCTGCAGCTGTTTTTAAAACTGATCGTACAGTTTCTTATCTAGTCCGAGCTTGTTGCATAGATGGAACACGGAGACGACCCAAAAGGAAAGAGGAAGATGCTCACAAAGCAGGCCTCTCGTTGAGGCAGGGGGAGGACTGCTGGCAGCTCCAGCAATCCTGCTCCAAGGGCTAGCTATGACAGAGCAGCTCATGAGCAGTACGTCGAGGAGGAGGATTCGTTGCAGAGGATTGGCTTCACCATTCCCTATGGTGGATGTCCAGGGACTCCTTTGCACTTGACAGAGTTTGATGGGAGGTACATGAGGCAGTTTGATGGTGAGATGCTTATGGGGCCTCTAGGAGACTCTCATCCTCATCCTGTCATCAACTATTCGAAAAGTTGGAAGTTGACAGAGGAGGCAAGGCGGATAAATCCCTATGCAGTGCGCAAGGATTTGGGCATTGATTACAGATTTTGGAATGAGTTTCATTCAAATTTTTATGCCACAGCCGTACTTGCTACCATAAGAACCAAGATCAGAAAGATGCAGTACATTGATTTCAATGAGTTGCAGGAGAAGCATGAGCCTGAGTTTGATAGAGTCATCAGGGCTTGTGACAGATTTGTGCTTTCTGACATTACGGCCTTCCGGTATGACTGGAATGAGGAAGTGCTTGCTCAGTTCCATGCCACCTACTTTTATGATCAGACTTCTGATGAGGTTCGTTGGATGACAGACAGTCGACACTACCATGTTGACTTTGTCACTTTCAGCCGAATTCTTGGCTTTGGAGAGGAGCATCGCTCTCTTACATATATTCATGATGAGCCCAAAGCCGAGATTCACGATATCAGTTACATGTGGAGGGACAGGAGAGCAGCTGATGGCAGGAGGAGTGGGTTGCAGAGTTTCTACTATATCATGAACAATATTATCAGAAACACAATCAACCCAAAAGGTGGAGCAGCCTCGGACATAAATGGCTATGTGAGGAATGTGCTGGCTCGGTTTGCTCCAGGAGGGGACAAGTTCAATGTTCCTCAGTTTATGTGGCATGAGTTGAGGCTTGCCATCGAGGATGGGAGGAAGGGGCTGCCCTATGCCCCTTACCTCATGTTTGTGATTGAGAGGGTCACAGGGATCAGCTTTCCAAAGGACAGGGTTCACACCGTCTACAAGATAGAGAAGACCCAGCCCGCTGCAGCTCGACAGACCGTGGGAGGTTCCTTTTCTGCACGCGAGGACATTCCTGAGTCGTCCCATTCTAGTTCTAGGAGAGGCAAGACGATGAAGAAGTTTGGAGCATGGCTCAAAGCCATCTTTATTTCTTGCACATATGCAGCGAGGACAGCATATGAGGACCAGTTGGAGAACCGGGAGGCACATAGAGAGGCTAGAGAGCGTGCAGGACTGCCACCTCTTCCTCTAGTTCAGTCTCCACCGAGGTTTGATAACCTCCCAAGCCTCTCCGATCTTGATGATGACAGCAGTGAGGAGGATGAGGAGGAGGAGCATAGTGAGCATGAGAGCTGGGAGCATGAGACCTTGTTCGGTTACCAGCAGAGACAGAGACAGTCATAAGGTGCTCCTCGACGCTCTACTCGCTTCACCGCCACCACTCACAGACAGGGTCGTGCTCGGATTGACTCTTCTGATGACGATGATGACGATGGTGGTGCTGGGACTACTGTAGGTACTAGCAGGGCTACCGGCTATGATGATGTTGATTGAGAGAACCTGCAGAGAGATGATGAGTGAGTTGACTTCTTTTCTCTTCTCTTCTCTATTCAGTTGGAGCCCTGGTCAGTTGGAGCTTCATGTCCTTATCCGTTGAGAGTAGTCATCGTTAGGTTGTGAGTTTGAGAGTCGCTCAAAACTCTATTTGTGTAATATTGCTACCTATTTGACTCTATTTATATCGGATATGCACATGTATCTTTTGTGTGGTTTGTTTGTCATCTATTTAGCGTTAGATGCTTATCTATTTATATGGTTTCTGCTGTGTGGTGCTTGTTTTCACCTGTGCTGTTTTGGCAGGTGCGGCAGTGCCGACCTCTGAGTGCGGCATGCGCTCTCTGCTGGATCAGCAAGCCTTGTGTGCATAAAATGTCATTTGCATCACGTATATTCTTGCAACACAGCAGAAACCATATAAATAGATAAGCATCTAACGCTAAATAGATGACAAACAAACCACACAAAAGATACATGTGCATATCCGATATAAATAGAGTCAAATAGGTAGCAATATTACACAAATAGAGTTTTGAGCGACTCTCAAACTCACAACCTAACGATGACTACTCTCAACGGATAAGGACATGAAGCTCCAACTGACCAGGGCTCCAACTGAATAGAGAAGAGAAGAGAAAAGAAGTCAACTCACTCATCATCTCTCTGCAGGTTCTCTCAATCAACATCATCATAGCCGGTAGCCCTGCTAGTACCTACAGTAGTCCCAGCACCACCATCGTCATCATCGTCATCAGAAGAGTCAATCCGAGCACGACCCTGTCTGTGAGTGGTGGCGGTGAAGCGAGTAGAGCGTCGAGGAGCACCTTATGACTGTCTCTGTCTCTGCTGGTAACCGAACAAGGTCTCATGCTCCCAGCTCTCATGCTCACTATGCTCCTCCTCCTCATCCTCCTCACTGCTGTCATCATCAAGATCGGAGAGGCTTGGGAGGTTATCAAACCTCGGTGGAGACTGAACTAGAGGAAGAGGTGGCAGTCCTGCACGCTCTCTAGCCTCTCTATGTGCCTCCCGGTTCTCCAACTGGTCCTCATATGCTGTCCTCGCTGCATATGTGCAAGAAATAAAGATGGCTTTGAGCCATGCTCCAAACTTCTTCATCGTCTTGCCTCTCCTAGAACTAGAATGGGACGACTCAGGAATGTCCTCGCGTGCAGAAAAGGAACCTCCCACGGTCTGTCGAGCTGCAGCGGGCTGGGTCTTCTCTATCTTGTAGACGGTGTGAACCCTGTCCTTTGGAAAGCTGATCCCTGTGACCCTCTCAATCACAAACATGAGGTAAGGGGCATAGGGCAGCCCCTTCCTCCCATCCTCGATGGCAAGCCTCAACTCATGCCACATAAACTGAGGAACATTGAACTTGTCCCCTCCTGGAGCAAACCGAGCCAGCACATTCCTCACATAGCCATTTATGTCCGAGGCTGCTCCACCTTTTGGGTTGATTGTGTTTCTGATAATATTGTTCATGATATAGTAGAAACTCTGCAACCCACTCCTCCTGCCATCAGCTGCTCTCCTGTCCCTCCACATGTAACTGATATCGTGAATCTCGGCTTTGGGCTCATCATGAATATATGTAAGAGAGCGATGCTCCTCTCCAAAGCCAAGAATTCGGCTGAAAGTGACAAAGTCAACATGGTAGTGTCGACTGTCTGTCATCCAACGAACCTCATCAGAAGTCTGATCATAAAAGTAGGTGGCATGGAACTGAGCAAGCACTTCCTCATTCCAGTCATACCGGAAGGCCGTAATGTCAGAAAGCACAAATCTGTCACAAGCCCTGATGACTCTATCAAACTCAGGCTCATGCTTCTCCTGCAACTCATTGAAATCAATGTACTGCATCTTTCTGATCTTGGTTCTTATGGTAGCAAGTACGGCTGTGGCATAAAAATTTGAATGAAACTCATTCCAAAATCTGTAATCAATGCCCAAATCCTTGCGCACTGCATAGGGATTTATCCGCCTTGCCTCCTCTGTCAACTTCCAACTTTTCGAATAGTTGATGACAGGATGAGGATGAGAGTCTCCTAGAGGCCCCATAAGCATCTCACCATCAAACTGCCTCATGTACCTCCCATCAAACTCTGTCAAGTGCAAAGGAGTCCCTGGACATCCACCATAGGGAATGGTGAAGCCAATCCTCTGCAACGAATCCTCCTCCTCGACGTACTGCTCATGAGCTGCTCTGTCATAGCTAGCCCTTGGAGCAGGATTGCTGGAGCTGCCAGCAGTCCTCCCCCTGCCTCAACGAGAGGCCTGCTTTGTGAGCATCTTCCTCTTTCCTTTTGGGTCGTCTCCGTGTTCCATCTATGCAACAAGCTCGGACTAGATAAGAAACTGTACGATCAGTTTTAAAAACAGCTGCAGATCAGTTTTAACAAGAAAAAGAACTTGAATAATGATCTCGGAAGCCTGCTGGACAGAACTATCCAGAGAGTGCGGCACTGCCGCACTCAGATACTTCCAACTGCCGCAAGATCACTGCCCATTTTCTTTTTCTTGCTAACTCTAACTTCCAACTGTCTTTCTACTCCATCACAGTCTCAAAATCATAGTTCAAGAGGAACAATAGATCCATGCCATGGATTTGAAAGAAGAGATATGGAGAAACTTGAAACCAGGTTTTGGTGACCAAATCCAACAAACTTGGAAGCCTCTCGGTTGAGTAGAGTAGTAGTTTGAACAACTGCATCTTCTAGGAGCGGCACTGCCGCACCCTGACCGCGGCACTACCGTAGTGGGGTTTTCCACTCCACCAAAAGGTTTCCAAATTGATTTGATTTAACCATCAAGAATGCTTCCTAGTCCTTCATACTTTAACTAGAGACTGAAATCCATAGCAAGAAATCCAACATTGCATAGATCAGGATGGATTTAGGGTTTTCACCTTTGCTTTTCGCAGATTGGAGAGAAGAGGAGAGAGATGGCTTGGCCAGGAGCGTCCAGCACCGGCCGGCGATGAGCAGGAAGGGGCCGAGGCTGGTGCGGCACTGTCAGAGGCGGCGGCGGCGCGCAGGGGCGACGGCGACGGCGCACACGCGAGAGAGAGAGAGCTGCGGGCGTCGGCGTCGTCTGGAGAGAGAGAGAGACTGCGGGGCTGAATAAGAAAAGAAGGGAAGATGGGCCCCACAGAGCTGGCCATTATGGGCCGAATCTCTGTTGAGATTGAAAGTGCGGCATTGCCGCACCCCCTAAAACAACGGGAGTTAGCTACAAACCAAGTGACTCTCTCTAAATAGGATATGAACACATATCACCTATATACCATGACCAGAAGCAGATAATCAGCACAAACCATGATCATGTTACATAGATCAAGTTTTATAAAGCATTTTGAAGCACGTTATGAAATTTTTGAAATTGATTTTGCCTAAAATGCTAGTTGATCAATCAGAGGCATGCTAAGTTTCAAACCACGTTACGAGAATCAAGTATATTGTTGGCGGTCACTAACGACCATATCCGACCGCCAATTATAGTCCAAAAACAGGAGAAATAAACATACTTTCAACACATATGCTTTTACTATTGACAAAGTTCCACTTGTATTGGAAGCTTATTATTTTGCAGAGACTATACCAAAATACAGTGGAACAAGAATCAAAATACGCCAACAGAGAAAGCGTAACGTAGATCATATACCAAGGAGCCAAGCAAAAGCCCACTTTTATGCAAAATTTAGGCCGAACACCTACGTGGAGGCGACCCTGGTCCAACCAGAGGCCCACCAGAGAAAGGCGGTGGCGAGAGGAGCGGGCCAGGGGTGCGGCCGCACTGCCACTGGCTCCCCTCGGGCCCACTCTTCTCTGGCGGTTGCATGCCGACATGTAGAGGCGGTGTAGGCTAGTTTCCTATTTTATGGCACCCCAAACCGACCTCCATTATGTATAAAAGGAGGGGTAGTGCTCTCATAACACACACACCACCTTGAGTCAATACATCTTGAGCAATACCTCTCTAGTTTTTACCTTTCTTTAGTAGTTCTAGAGCAAGGCAAGGCTACCTTGGAGGGCTTGACTCCTTGGAGAAGAATCTTGGTATGAATAAGATGAATCATTTCTCCAAAGTCTTGTCTTCATTTTATCAATATAGTTATGCAAGTAAACTAGAGTATAGTTCTCATGAAATTATCTTGATATATGAGCTACTTTATAGTTTATATGTCATGATGTTGCCATGTAGAACTTTATGCTTAATCATTCATATCATGTTTATGATAAGAAATAGAGTTAAGTTAAGGTGGCGGTTCATCGTGCTTTCGGGTGTGCCCAAGCTTCTTACCTGTCGATCCGTAGGGTCGGGGACCCAGGGGGGGCTTGGGTAGTTTCTCTATACGCGAGCATGGTGCTCGGGTATATAGAAGCAGGTGAATGCATTTCATGCTTCACGGTTGAGGGGTAGGCGGAGGTGGTGACAGCCCTGTCCATCCTTCGTAATCCCCCACGTTCGGGTATGGTGTAGGAGTACGTAAATTGTCACATGAGGTTGCTGGCAGACAAGTACTCGGTGGCCTCCCGACCTATCTCACACTTAGCGCTAGCTCTTACTCATGTACATGTATGATTACTTACTATTCTTTGCATAGCTGTATCAAGGATATGCCTGCTCTCATAGATTTATTCTTTCATTCTTTAGTCCTTCTTCCTTCTTTCTTTGCTCAGGTGCTAGACTCGAGTGTGTGTCACACTATCCCAAAACTACCATGTTTACCCCTGCCATAAGCATTGGTTCATCTTTGCAATCATGTTATCTTATTTATATTTTCCCAAAGGAAGGCATGGTGTAAGGAGTCTAGTATGGATATAAACAAGATAACATGATTGCAAAGATGAACCAATGCTTATGGCAGGGGTAAACATGGTAGTTTTGGGATAGTGTGACACACACTCGAGTCTAGCACCTGAGCAAAGAAAGAAGGAAGAAGGACTAAAGAATGAAAGAATAAATCTATGAGAGCAGGCATATCCTTGATACAGCTATGCAAAGAATAGTAAGTAATCATACATGTACATGAGTAAGAGCTAGCGCTAAGTGTGAGATAGGTCGGGAGGCCACCGAGTACTTGTCTGCCAGCAACCTCATGTGACAATTTACGTACTCCTACACCATACCCGAACGTGGGGGATTACGAAGGATGGACAGGGCTGTCACCACCTGCCGCCTACCCCTCAACCGTGAAGCATGAAATGCATTCACCTGCTTCTATATACCCGAGCACCATGCTCGCGTATAGAGAAACTACCCAAGCCCCCCCTGGGTCCCCGACCCTACGGATCGACAGGTAAGAAGCTTGGGCACACCCGAAAGCACGATGAACCGCCACCTTAACTTAACTCTATTTCTTATCATAAACATGATATGAATGATTAAGCATAAAGTTCTACATGGCAACATCATGACATATAAACTATAAAGTAGCTCATATATCAAGATAATTTCATGAGAACTATACTCTAGTTTACTTGCATAACTATATTGATAAAATGAAGACAAGACTTTGGAGAAATGATTCATCTTATTCATACCAAGATTCTTCTCCAAGGAGTCAAGCCCTCCAAGGTAGCCTTGCCTTGCTCTAGAACTACTAAAGAAAGGTAAAAACTAGAGAGGTATTGCTCAAGATGTATTGACTCAAGGTGGTGTGTGTGTTATGAGAGCACTACCCCTCCTTTTATACATAATGGAGGTCGGTTTGGGGTGCCATAAAATAGGAAACTAGCCTACACCGCCTCTACATGTCGGCATGCAACCGCCAGAGAAGAGTGGGCCCGAGGGGAGCCAGTGGCAGTGCGGCCGCACCCCTGGCCCGCTCCTCTCGCCACCGCCTTTCTCTGGTGGGCCTCTGGTTGGACCAGGGTCGCCTCCACGTAGGTGTTCGGCCTAAATTTTGCATAAAAGTGGGCTTTTGCTTGGCTCCTTGGTATATGATCTACGTTACGCTTTCTCTGTTGGCGTATTTTGATTCTTGTTCCACTGTATTTTGGTATAGTCTCTGCAAAATAATAAGCTTCCAATACAAGTGGAACTTTGTCAATAGTAAAAGCATATGTGTTGAAAGTATGTTTATTTCTCCTGTTTTTGGACTATAATTGGCGGTCGGATATGGTCGTTAGTGACCGCCAACAATATACTTGATTCTCGTAACGTGGTTTGAAACTTAGCATGCCTCTGATTGATCAACTAGCATTTTAGGCAAAATCAATTTCAAAAATTTCATAACGTGCTTCAAAATGCTTTATAAAACTTGATCTATGTAACATGATCATGGTTTGTGCTGATTATCTGCTTCTGGTCATGGTATATAGGTGATATGTGTTCATATCCTATTTAGAGAGAGTCACTTGGTTTGTAGCTAACTCCCGTTGTTTTAGGGGGTGCGGCAATGCCGCACTTTCAATCTCAACAGAGATTCGGCCCATAATGGCCAGCTCTGTGGGGCCCATCTTCCCTTCTTTTCTTATTCAGCCCCGCAGTCTCTCTCTCTCTCCAGACGACGCCGACGCCCGCAGCTCTCTCTCTCTCGCGTGTGCGCCGTCGCCGTCGCCCCTGCGCGCCGCCGCCGCCTCTGACAGTGCCGCACCAGCCTCGGCCCCTTCCTGCTCATCGCCGGCCGGTGCTGGACGCTCCTGGCCAAGCCATCTCTCTCCTCTTCTCTCCAATCTGCGAAAAGCAAAGGTGAAAACCCTAAATCCATCCTGATCTATGCAATGTTGGATTTCTTGCTATGGATTTCAGTCTCTAGTTAAAGTATGAAGGACTAGGAAGCATTCTTGATGGTTAAATCAAATCAATTTGGAAACCTTTTGGTGGAGTGGAAAACCCCACTACGGTAGTGCCGCGGTCAGGGTGCGGCAGTGCCGCTCCTAGAAGATGCAGTTGTTCAAACTACTACTCTACTCAACCGAGAGGCTTCCAAGTTTGTTGGATTTGGTCACCAAAACCTGGTTTCAAGTTTCTCCATATCTCTTCTTTCAAATCCATGGCATGGATCTATTGTTCCTCTTGAACTATGATTTTGAGACTGTGATGGAGTAGAAAGACAGTTGGAAGTTAGAGTTAGCAAGAAAAAGAAAATGGGCAGTGATCTTGCGGCAGTTGGAAGTATCTGAGTGCGGCAGTGCCGCACTCTCTGGATAGTTCTGTCCAGCAGGCTTCCGAGATCATTATTCAAGTTCTTTTTCTTGTTAAAACTGATCTGCAGCTGTTTTTAAAACTGATCGTACAGTTTCTTATCTAGTCCGAGCTTGTTGCATAGATGGAACACGGAGACGACCCAAAAGGAAAGAGGAAGATGCTCACAAAGCAGGCCTCTCGTTGAGGCAGGGGGAGGACTGCTGGCAGCTCCAGCAATCCTGCTCCAAGGGCTAGCTATGACAGAGCAGCTCATGAGCAGTACGTCGAGGAGGAGGATTCGTTGCAGAGGATTGGCTTCACCATTCCCTATGGTGGATGTCCAGGGACTCCTTTGCACTTGACAGAGTTTGATGGGAGGTACATGAGGCAGTTTGATGGTGAGATGCTTATGGGGCCTCTAGGAGACTCTCATCCTCATCCTGTCATCAACTATTCGAAAAGTTGGAAGTTGACAGAGGAGGCAAGGCGGATAAATCCCTATGCAGTGCGCAAGGATTTGGGCATTGATTACAGATTTTGGAATGAGTTTCATTCAAATTTTTATGCCACAGCCGTACTTGCTACCATAAGAACCAAGATCAGAAAGATGCAGTACATTGATTTCAATGAGTTGCAGGAGAAGCATGAGCCTGAGTTTGATAGAGTCATCAGGGCTTGTGACAGATTTGTGCTTTCTGACATTACGGCCTTCCGGTATGACTGGAATGAGGAAGTGCTTGCTCAGTTCCATGCCACCTACTTTTATGATCAGACTTCTGATGAGGTTCGTTGGATGACAGACAGTCGACACTACCATGTTGACTTTGTCACTTTCAGCCGAATTCTTGGCTTTGGAGAGGAGCATCGCTCTCTTACATATATTCATGATGAGCCCAAAGCCGAGATTCACGATATCAGTTACATGTGGAGGGACAGGAGAGCAGCTGATGGCAGGAGGAGTGGGTTGCAGAGTTTCTACTATATCATGAACAATATTATCAGAAACACAATCAACCCAAAAGGTGGAGCAGCCTCGGACTAGATAAGAAACTGTACGATCAGTTTTAAAAACAGCTGCAGATCAGTTTTAACAAGAAAAAGAACTTGAATAATGATCTCGGAAGCCTGCTGGACAGAACTATCCAGAGAGTGCGGCACTGCCGCACTCAGATACTTCCAACTGCCGCAAGATCACTGCCCATTTTCTTTTTCTTGCTAACTCTAACTTCCAACTGTCTTTCTACTCCATCACAGTCTCAAAATCATAGTTCAAGAGGAACAATAGATCCATGCCATGGATTTGAAAGAAGAGATATGGAGAAACTTGAAACCAGGTTTTGGTGACCAAATCCAACAAACTTGGAAGCCTCTCGGTTGAGTAGAGTAGTAGTTTGAACAACTGCATCTTCTAGGAGCGGCACTGCCGCACCCTGACCGCGGCACTACCGTAGTGGGGTTTTCCACTCCACCAAAAGGTTTCCAAATTGATTTGATTTAACCATCAAGAATGCTTCCTAGTCCTTCATACTTTAACTAGAGACTGAAATCCATAGCAAGAAATCCAACATTGCATAGATCAGGATGGATTTAGGGTTTTCACCTTTGCTTTTCGCAGATTGGAGAGAAGAGGAGAGAGATGGCTTGGCCAGGAGCGTCCAGCACCGGCCGGCGATGAGCAGGAAGGGGCCGAGGCTGGTGCGGCACTGTCAGAGGCGGCGGCGGCGCGCAGGGGCGACGGCGACGGCGCACACGCGAGAGAGAGAGAGCTGCGGGCGTCGGCGTCGTCTGGAGAGAGAGAGAGACTGCGGGGCTGAATAAGAAAAGAAGGGAAGATGGGCCCCACAGAGCTGGCCATTATGGGCCGAATCTCTGTTGAGATTGAAAGTGCGGCATTGCCGCACCCCCTAAAACAACGGGAGTTAGCTACAAACCAAGTGACTCTCTCTAAATAGGATATGAACACATATCACCTATATACCATGACCAGAAGCAGATAATCAGCACAAACCATGATCATGTTACATAGATCAAGTTTTATAAAGCATTTTGAAGCACGTTATGAAATTTTTGAAATTGATTTTGCCTAAAATGCTAGTTGATCAATCAGAGGCATGCTAAGTTTCAAACCACGTTACGAGAATCAAGTATATTGTTGGCGGTCACTAACGACCATATCCGACCGCCAATTATAGTCCAAAAACAGGAGAAATAAACATACTTTCAACACATATGCTTTTACTATTGACAAAGTTCCACTTGTATTGGAAGCTTATTATTTTGCAGAGACTATACCAAAATACAGTGGAACAAGAATCAAAATACGCCAACAGAGAAAGCGTAACGTAGATCATATACCAAGGAGCCAAGCAAAAGCCCACTTTTATGCAAAATTTAGGCCGAACACCTACGTGGAGGCGACCCTGGTCCAACCAGAGGCCCACCAGAGAAAGGCGGTGGCGAGAGGAGCGGGCCAGGGGTGCGGCCGCACTGCCACTGGCTCCCCTCGGGCCCACTCTTCTCTGGCGGTTGCATGCCGACATGTAGAGGCGGTGTAGGCTAGTTTCCTATTTTATGGCACCCCAAACCGACCTCCATTATGTATAAAAGGAGGGGTAGTGCTCTCATAACACACACACCACCTTGAGTCAATACATCTTGAGCAATACCTCTCTAGTTTTTACCTTTCTTTAGTAGTTCTAGAGCAAGGCAAGGCTACCTTGGAGGGCTTGACTCCTTGGAGAAGAATCTTGGTATGAATAAGATGAATCATTTCTCCAAAGTCTTGTCTTCATTTTATCAATATAGTTATGCAAGTAAACTAGAGTATAGTTCTCATGAAATTATCTTGATATATGAGCTACTTTATAGTTTATATGTCATGATGTTGCCATGTAGAACTTTATGCTTAATCATTCATATCATGTTTATGATAAGAAATAGAGTTAAGTTAAGGTGGCGGTTCATCGTGCTTTCGGGTGTGCCCAAGCTTCTTACCTGTCGATCCGTAGGGTCGGGGACCCAGGGGGGGCTTGGGTAGTTTCTCTATACGCGAGCATGGTGCTCGGGTATATAGAAGCAGGTGAATGCATTTCATGCTTCACGGTTGAGGGGTAGGCGGCAGGTGGTGACAGCCCTGTCCATCCTTCGTAATCCCCCACGTTCGGGTATGGTGTAGGAGTACGTAAATTGTCACATGAGGTTGCTGGCAGACAAGTACTCGGTGGCCTCCCGACCTATCTCACACTTAGCGCTAGCTCTTACTCATGTACATGTATGATTACTTACTATTCTTTGCATAGCTGTATCAAGGATATGCCTGCTCTCATAGATTTATTCTTTCATTCTTTAGTCCTTCTTCCTTCTTTCTTTGCTCAGGTGCTAGACTCGAGTGTGTGTCACACTATCCCAAAACTACCATGTTTACCCCTGCCATAAGCATTGGTTCATCTTTGCAATCATGTTATCTTGTTTATATCCATACTAGACTCCTTACACCATGCCTTCCTTTGGGAAAATATAAATAACGATACCCTGAAATACTTCCGGGTGAAATGCTACAACGGTATTTCCGTGCGCTTGCGGAGTTAAATCTGTAATCGTTAAGATTTACCGGTTGACATTCTCCGGTGTCATTGCCTTTTCTGGCAGTGATGCTGGGGAAATGCCAACAGGCATTTCTGGCGCCGTTGCCGGGGATGGGTCCTATCCCTATTCTTGGTGACGACGCTAAGAAATGCCAACATAGATTTAGCTCACTACACAAAGCACAAAACCTTGACTCATCTAGGGGTATAGTGAAGATATCGGCTAGTTGTTTTTCGGTGCTCACATGGCGAATTTCGATATCTCCTTTGGTTTCGTGGTCTCTCAAGAAATGATGTCGAATGTCTATGTGCTTAGTTCTTGAGTGACTTACGGGATTATTTGTAAGCTTTATGGCACTTTCGTTGTCACACAATAATGGGATTTTGGTGAAGTGACATCCGAAATCTCGAAGGGTTTGCCTCATCCAAAGTAGTTGAGCACAACATGCACCGGCTGCAACATACTCGGCCTCGGCGGTGGATAGGGCTACACAATTTTTCTTTTTAGAACTCCAAGACACTAGGGACCGTCCAAGGAAGGCATGGTGTAAGGAGTCTAGTATGGATATAAACAAGATAACATGATTGCAAAGATGAACCAATGCTTATGGCAGGGGTAAACATGGTAGTTTTGGGATAGTGTGACACACACTCGAGTCTAGCACCTGAGCAAAGAAAGAAGGAAGAAGGACTAAAGAATGAAAGAATAAATCTATGAGAGCAGGCATATCCTTGATACAGCTATGCAAAGAATAGTAAGTAATCATACATGTACATGAGTAAGAGCTAGCGCTAAGTGTGAGATAGGTCGGGAGGCCACCGAGTACTTGTCTGCCAGCAACCTCATGTGACAATTTACGTACTCCTACACCATACCCGAACGTGGGGGATTACGAAGGATGGACAGGGCTGTCACCACCTGCCGCCTACCCCTCAACCGTGAAGCATGAAATGCATTCACCTGCTTCTATATACCCGAGCACCATGCTCGCGTATAGAGAAACTACCCAAGCCCCCCCTGGGTCCCCGACCCTACGGATCGACAGGTAAGAAGCTTGGGCACACCCGAAAGCACGATGAACCGCCACCTTAACTTAACTCTATTTCTTATCATAAACATGATATGAATGATTAAGCATAAAGTTCTACATGGCAACATCATGACATATAAACTATAAAGTAGCTCATATATCAAGATAATTTCATGAGAACTATACTCTAGTTTACTTGCATAACTATATTGATAAAATGAAGACAAGACTTTGGAGAAATGATTCATCTTATTCATACCAAGATTCTTCTCCAAGGAGTCAAGCCCTCCAAGGTAGCCTTGCCTTGCTCTAGAACTACTAAAGAAAGGTAAAAACTAGAGAGGTATTGCTCAAGATGTATTGACTCAAGGTGGTGTGTGTGTTATGAGAGCACTACCCCTCCTTTTATACATAATGGAGGTCGGTTTGGGGTGCCATAAAATAGGAAACTAGCCTACACCGCCTCTACATGTCGGCATGCAACCGCCAGAGAAGAGTGGGCCCGAGGGGAGCCAGTGGCAGTGCGGCCGCACCCCTGGCCCGCTCCTCTCGCCACCGCCTTTCTCTGGTGGGCCTCTGGTTGGACCAGGGTCGCCTCCACGTAGGTGTTCGGCCTAAATTTTGCATAAAAGTGGGCTTTTGCTTGGCTCCTTGGTATATGATCTACGTTACGCTTTCTCTGTTGGCGTATTTTGATTCTTGTTCCACTGTATTTTGGTATAGTCTCTGCAAAATAATAAGCTTCCAATACAAGTGGAACTTTGTCAATAGTAAAAGCATATGTGTTGAAAGTATGTTTATTTCTCCTGTTTTTGGACTATAATTGGCGGTCGGATATGGTCGTTAGTGACCGCCAACAATATACTTGATTCTCGTAACGTGGTTTGAAACTTAGCATGCCTCTGATTGATCAACTAGCATTTTAGGCAAAATCAATTTCAAAAATTTCATAACGTGCTTCAAAATGCTTTATAAAACTTGATCTATGTAACATGATCATGGTTTGTGCTGATTATCTGCTTCTGGTCATGGTATATAGGTGATATGTGTTCATATCCTATTTAGAGAGAGTCACTTGGTTTGTAGCTAACTCCCGTTGTTTTAGGGGGTGCGGCAATGCCGCACTTTCAATCTCAACAGAGATTCGGCCCATAATGGCCAGCTCTGTGGGGCCCATCTTCCCTTCTTTTCTTATTCAGCCCCGCAGTCTCTCTCTCTCTCCAGACGACGCCGACGCCCGCAGCTCTCTCTCTCTCGCGTGTGCGCCGTCGCCGTCGCCCCTGCGCGCCGCCGCCGCCTCTGACAGTGCCGCACCAGCCTCGGCCCCTTCCTGCTCATCGCCGGCCGGTGCTGGACGCTCCTGGCCAAGCCATCTCTCTCCTCTTCTCTCCAATCTGCGAAAAGCAAAGGTGAAAACCCTAAATCCATCCTGATCTATGCAATGTTGGATTTCTTGCTATGGATTTCAGTCTCTAGTTAAAGTATGAAGGACTAGGAAGCATTCTTGATGGTTAAATCAAATCAATTTGGAAACCTTTTGGTGGAGTGGAAAACCCCACTACGGTAGTGCCGCGGTCAGGGTGCGGCAGTGCCGCTCCTAGAAGATGCAGTTGTTCAAACTACTACTCTACTCAACCGAGAGGCTTCCAAGTTTGTTGGATTTGGTCACCAAAACCTGGTTTCAAGTTTCTCCATATCTCTTCTTTCAAATCCATGGCATGGATCTATTGTTCCTCTTGAACTATGATTTTGAGACTGTGATGGAGTAGAAAGACAGTTGGAAGTTAGAGTTAGCAAGAAAAAGAAAATGGGCAGTGATCTTGCGGCAGTTGGAAGTATCTGAGTGCGGCAGTGCCGCACTCTCTGGATAGTTCTGTCCAGCAGGCTTCCGAGATCATTATTCAAGTTCTTTTTCTTGTTAAAACTGATCTGCAGCTGTTTTTAAAACTGATCGTACAGTTTCTTATCTAGTCCGAGGCTGCTCCACCTTTTGGGTTGATTGTGTTTCTGATAATATTGTTCATGATATAGTAGAAACTCTGCAACCCACTCCTCCTGCCATCAGCTGCTCTCCTGTCCCTCCACATGTAACTGATATCGTGAATCTCGGCTTTGGGCTCATCATGAATATATGTAAGAGAGCGATGCTCCTCTCCAAAGCCAAGAATTCGGCTGAAAGTGACAAAGTCAACATGGTAGTGTCGACTGTCTGTCATCCAACGAACCTCATCAGAAGTCTGATCATAAAAGTAGGTGGCATGGAACTGAGCAAGCACTTCCTCATTCCAGTCATACCGGAAGGCCGTAATGTCAGAAAGCACAAATCTGTCACAAGCCCTGATGACTCTATCAAACTCAGGCTCATGCTTCTCCTGCAACTCATTGAAATCAATGTACTGCATCTTTCTGATCTTGGTTCTTATGGTAGCAAGTACGGCTGTGGCATAAAAATTTGAATGAAACTCATTCCAAAATCTGTAATCAATGCCCAAATCCTTGCGCACTGCATAGGGATTTATCCGCCTTGCCTCCTCTGTCAACTTCCAACTTTTCGAATAGTTGATGACAGGATGAGGATGAGAGTTCTCCTAGAGGCCCCATAAGCATCTCACCATCAAACTGCCTCATGTACCTCCCATCAAACTCTGTCAAGTGCAAAGGAGTCCCTGGACATCCACCATAGGGAATGGTGAAGCCAATCCTCTGCAACGAATCCTCCTCCTCGACGTACTGCTCATGAGCTGCTCTGTCATAGCTAGCCCTTGGAGCAGGATTGCTGGAGCTGCCAGCAGTCCTCCCCCTGCCTCAACGAGAGGCCTGCTTTGTGAGCATCTTCCTCTTTCCTTTTGGGTCGTCTCCGTGTTCCATCTATGCAACAAGCTCGGACTAGATAAGAAACTGTACGATCAGTTTTAAAAACAGCTGCAGATCAGTTTTAACAAGAAAAAGAACTTGAATAATGATCTCGGAAGCCTGCTGGACAGAACTATCCAGAGAGTGCGGCACTGCCGCACTCAGATACTTCCAACTGCCGCAAGATCACTGCCCATTTTCTTTTTCTTGCTAACTCTAACTTCCAACTGTCTTTCTACTCCATCACAGTCTCAAAATCATAGTTCAAGAGGAACAATAGATCCATGCCATGGATTTGAAAGAAGAGATATGGAGAAACTTGAAACCAGGTTTTGGTGACCAAATCCAACAAACTTGGAAGCCTCTCGGTTGAGTAGAGTAGTAGTTTGAACAACTGCATCTTCTAGGAGCGGCACTGCCGCACCCTGACCGCGGCACTACCGTAGTGGGGTTTTCCACTCCACCAAAAGGTTTCCAAATTGATTTGATTTAACCATCAAGAATGCTTCCTAGTCCTTCATACTTTAACTAGAGACTGAAATCCATAGCAAGAAATCCAACATTGCATAGATCAGGATGGATTTAGGGTTTTCACCTTTGCTTTTCGCAGATTGGAGAGAAGAGGAGAGAGATGGCTTG